>CAKNWT010256543.1:0-13101 GCA_932066315.1 Andricus coriarius
TTTTTGTATTCTAATTGCAAACTCATCAGCTTTCAAAATTGTAACAGTTGTAACGAAACAGCCTATTCATACCATTTCAGCTGCTCTAGATTGAGAGATTGGACAAATCATTTTCATAACATCTGCGGGAAAAAGGTGCGATATATGTCAACATTGCTCGAATATGTGGTTTCCTTGATACAATCAATTGTTTGTGATGAGTCGATAAATTCGATAAATGCCGATAAACGCCCTATTGTTATTATCCGAAATAAAATGTCAGCATCTATGATTATTCAAAAATGGTTATTACATATTAATTGTTTTTTTATACTTCAGAATCAAAAATATTTACGATATTATTTATAGCTTATCATAACACCACGATTCGTGGGCAATATCAGTATCATGAACTACGTTTAGTAAAATACAAATTTACTAAAATATGCAGAAGTAAATTCAATTTATTTCAGTTTATGCAATTGAAAATAAGTATCAGCACAAGTATACAGTATAAAGCAAACGATAATTTTATATTGTCCGTAACTGACGACGTCATATTTTACGCAGTTAATGGATTATTAAGATATTACTGCCGTCCAAACAAGAAAAGTATCAAAGCTACATTGTGACTTAGTTCCCTGTCAACCTAAGCGCAAATTTTATATTCTCATTAAGGATTATTCATATATCACAGACAAAAATGGATAATAAAATCAAAGAATCTTGGCCAAATATGGTTATCTTTTATCTTCTGATGTGAAATTATTTTATTATTCTCAGTTTTCAATGTGAATGTATAGTTACCGCATCTGGTATACATCTTTCGTCTATCATATCTACAATCAGTGATAAGTTGCGAAAGCAAAATGTAAATGAGTTTTATAAAATTAACTTTTCAAAACAACAATTAAGTGAACATATGTTTTTTACAGTCGAACGATAAGCAAACAAAGATATATTTTGTAAATAGAGAAGAATATAAATTTGAGGTTGGTTTGACAAAGGACTCATCCAAAATGTACTTACTACTTTTTCTGTTTGGACGACAGATTAGGTCATTAAATTACTTGCCTTTCATGATTGCACATTATATTCATCTTTAAATTGCATGATAAAAGTTCTTGCAGTCATCTTACAGTATACACATACCACAAACCACATTAAGGAAACACACATCTAAAAAAATGAAAGTCACTAATGCAATTCGTGATAAAAATGTGTGCAATAATTTAGAATGACTAGTATATTTTCGGTAATGAAGCATTAATTTACACAATCTGCTTCCACCATCCAGAGCAAATGCACATCGTTTTTGGTTTAATCGCTTTGCTTAATTCTATTGGTAAATATAATAATCTCATATCTATAATATTTTAAGTGAATTATTAGTACTGCAACAGAGTTTTAGAATTTGGCGCACCCTCACATAATATTTGAAAAATACACTGTTAGAAAATTTTTGAAAATTCAAGCACCTTTAAATTAAAAATGTAATTACATTTACACAACCTAAAGTTTCAGGTACTGGTAATTCAACGTGATTTTCATGTAACTGAAAACTCATTTATGAAAATCAATTTTATACTTTTCTTGAAAGTTAAACTAGTATTTTTAATTTACTTTCATGAATAAATAATAAATATTTAAAATAAAAAATGTCTTGGTTGAAATATCAACTAATTGTTTAAAAATTCAACTATTTGAGGTTGAAGTTCAATTTTTGTTTTTAATTCGACAATTTGGTTGAAAACTTGTCTTTTTAGGTTGAAAATTTAACTATTTGGTTAAAAATTCAACCAATTTGTTGTGAATTTTTGTCTTTTACATGAAAACTTAACTAGTTGGTTTTAAATGCAAATACTTGGTATGGTATTAATTTGTTTGCTTGTTGAAAAGTCATCTATTTGGATAAACAATTTTTTTTTTTAGATGAAAATATATCTATTTTGGTTGAAAATGTAGTTTTGATAAAAAATTATCCTGTTTCCTCTGTTTTGAGAGCATTTTGGGTTATGAGGTCTATTAAAATATTATCTTTGTATTTTTAGTTTTTATTTCAGGCGTTTATTAAGTATGACGTCACCATGGGTGGTTCAATCTTTGTGTGATAAAGATGGGTGATGGTGGAATAAGTTTTTAAGATGTCCTGACGTATTTTTTGAACAGCCCCTAATGAAAAACGTTTTTTCTCTCAAGATACAAGATAGACATATTTTAAGCATAAAAATTGATTCAATCCTATTTCTTTTTGCAGAATTAAGTTCATCGTCGATTGATATGCAGCCTAATGTGCCTTATAGATATAGAGGACGTCCTGATATTTATTATTACGCTGATCACGAAAATTATCTTGTACCATTACATCTACCATCAAGCCCGGTAGATTATCATCTGAAAAAAGATGGTTTTAACTATATTGGCGTTTTGGTCAATAATGATGTTCGTCCAATGTTTGATAGAAATAGGAAAAATGTTATAGCACGCATATTTGACATCGGAACTCTTATTCCAATGAACGAGCTGATCGCTAAACGATGGGATTTTATGTTCCCGTTCAAGGAGTCGCTCCAGCTTTATAATAATGCTGTATCTTCTGTGTTACCCAGGCTTCGAAAACACCAATAAGAAGACATATCTGATACCTTTGAATCATTTTTATATATGTAAAATATTCTTCAGATATTACGCTTTTCAGACCATTATATGTTGAAAGCTTTTCTATTGGTCCGAATGTATTGGAAGATGTCTCAAATTGAAGCATTTGGCATTTCGATGTAGATATAAAAAAATCTGTTATCTCAAAAAAACCGTTTTTTTTTTTAATTATTGGTTACAGAGGGTACAAAATGAGGCATTTTGGTTTTTAGACCACCATCATAGTATTGTTTCTTTCATATCAGTGGATAAAATATTAGAAAAATCGGGAAATTTCGTTTGTTAGCCCACCATGATGAAAATTTTTCTTTTAGTCCAGTTTTCTTTGGATGAGTCTCAAATTGAAGGTTTCTGCATATATATGCATTAAAAAATCAAACTTTCGATCATATAGTGATAAATTTCTGTTACTAAAGGTAAAAAAATAAGAAAAATGAAGAAATTTCTTTTTTTAGATCACTATATGTTGGAAGCTTTTCTATTGGTCCGATTTTTAGCACAGAAAAAACGAAAGATAAAGTTTACATCGATTCCAGGCGAAAGATTCGCCGCAACAAAAAATAACCTTGTCGGTTAAACTTTACACGAATCGAAGATAATTTTCCATTTTTAACCTACCCTGGATAATCTTTCGCCTCATTATCGCTCCATTTTTATTCGAAAAGTCACGAGAATCAGGACGCCAGCGCTATCTACCGTCTTTTAACTTAATTAAATTGGAGCAGAAATGGGATTCCCGGCTGTCAGAATTATTCTCCTAACCTCGCTTAAACTTTCACCGACATACATTCAATTTTTAACCGTTCCAAAATGTACCTGCAACACATTTTAACCATTGAATTTTCTAAGTCTTATTATTTTCAAATTAATATTGAAGTAAGCGAATAGTTGTTTCAAATCTGGTGTCCTGATTTATATCTCGAATCCACTCATACTTTGTCGTTTTACCATTGCTGCTAAGGGCGTAGCAGACGACAGCTTTTATTCCATCCTAGGATAATCTTTCGTCAAATAGCATGTAAACTTTATCAGCGGAAAATTTTACATGCAACAAAATTTAACTTTAGTTTTTTCTGTGAGGGCGTGACTCAAATTGAAGGTCTTGACATCAAGATCTGAATTGAAAAATAACATTTTCGACCTCATAGCATTGATTTTTTGTTATCAGTGTGCACAAAATAAGGAAAATGAGGAAATTTCGTTTTCGAGATCACTGTGCTGCTGTGTTGATGTGTTGTTTTTTGTTAACAGTTCTTAAAAATGCGGAGGTTACATTTTTTGAACTATTATGCAGGAAGCTTTTCTTTCAATCTTATTTTCTTGAGGTTCTTGCTGTCCTCACACACATCAAAATATCTCTTATACATATACCTCTTTCTTTTAACAATTTCTTTTCTTGTTTTATAATTATGACGAAAAAATATTATTAAATTAAAAAAAAATCATATAAAAGCATGAGATTTAACACAGAAAGAATGTTTTTAAAAATGAAGTGTTATAACAAAAAATCTTCCTTCTAACCCTTTTTCAAATTTAAAATTCTGAAATGTTTTCTGATCGTTAAAAAATGTGGATTAATATTTGTAATGGCTTCTTGAATAAAACAAGCACAAGCGCACGCACAAGCACAAGCACAAGCGCGCGCATAATCACAACCGTCAAGCACAAGCGCACGCATAAGCTCAAGCACACGCACAAGCACAAGCGCATGCAAAGCGCACGCACAAGTACAAGCGCACGCATAATGACAACCACCACGCACAAGCGCACGCACAAGCTCAAGCACACGCACAAACGTACGCACAATCACAATCATCAAGTACAAGCGCACGCACAAGGGAAGCGCACGCACAATCACAATCATCAAGCACAAGCGCACGCAAAGCGCATGCACAAGTACAAGCGCACGCATAATGACAAACACCAAGCACAAATGCACGCACAAGCACAAGCACACGCACAATCATAATCATCAAGCACAAGTGCACGCATAAGCAAAGCCCACGCATAATCACAATCATCAAGCACAAGCGCACGCACAATCACAATCATCAAGCAAAAGCGCACGCACAAGCTCAAGCACACGCACAAGCGCACGCACAATCACAATCATCAAGCACAAGCGCGCGCAAAAGCTCAAGCACACGCAAAAGCGCACGCAGAAGCAAAGCGCACGCACAACCACGATCATCAGGCACAAGCGCACGCACAAGCTGAAGCACACGCAGAAGCAAAGCACACGGACAAGCAAAGCACAAACACACAAGCACCTTTTGCCTTTACACACCAGCTGATTTTGTATGAGCATATATTTTTGCGAGTAAGGGGAAGCTAGTTGTTGGTGCAAAGGATGAAAGGAAACGGAGATTCGCAACAAGACGCTGCTGCGACAACGAGCTGATCGGTATCGCGATCTTGTCGAGTCGAATGAAGAAATGTAAACGCCAATTAAACATTTTATTGATATGCTTATGTCGTGTTTAAGCGTTTTTTCCCAGGAATCTCTAGATTTTCCCAAGTATAATTTTTCATAATACGGAGCCATTCAAGTTCAGTTTTTTTTGCGTTGTCTATGGTTACGGAATTTTCCGTAGCTTTAGCCCTCAACGAGCTGGAAAAGGCGTTAGAGTTACGGAAAATTCCGTAAGCACAGACCGTGCGTTTTTTTTTCGTTTGTGAAAGTAAGCTTAGAAAACTACAATAAGTATTATTTTTATATCATTAATATTTTAACCAAAAGGGTTGACTTTTTAACAAAATTTTTGAATATTATCTAACTTTAACGAGTTGTCTAGTATTAACATTATGCTGCGTTAGTCGATTAAAAATATTAACAATGAAAAATACCCATTTTTTAAATAAAAAATAGTGCTAAAATACCGTAAAATATTAGGAAAATACCAAAAATCCCTAGAATTCCTGTAATGTCTTCAGAATCCCGTAAAATCTTAATAAATGTTGGAAAAACTGTGAAATCTCATGAAACCCATCAAATTTCTACGAAATCCCTTTTAATATTTTGAAAACACGTGACGAAGTGTCTATTTAAATTTTGAAAAAAAATCCTGACGATTCCAGGCTTTTTCCAGGTATCTTTAAATTTTTAAGGTACAATTTTTCTTAATTTAAGTATTCAGTAACAGATTTTTTCAAGAAATTCTGACCCTTCACCCCTTAAAATCATTACATAATACTTAAATTACCCTATTTATTATCCATGTGTGAATGGTTCATTTGTAATTGATTAAATTGGTTCAAAAATCGTTCAATTTATTTAAAAATTGGAATAAGCATAGAATAATTTCTCGAGTTTATCATAAATAACATTTTTTTAGTCCTTATAAATATCAAAATGTGTAGAAATGTTACTTTTCATATGCAAAATTAAATAGCGATGTTTTTTAATTTGTGAAGGTAACTTTACAATAAGACAAGTATTTTCTTAATTCTCATTCCTAAATTAAACTTTTTGATTCTAAAGATCATGAATTTGATTAATAATTAAAGCCTGAAACAAAACAAAAACAAAACAAAAGACCGTGGATACTAATGGGCCTAATAATAATGACTTTGTGAGGTTCTTCACTTGGGATGATCGCTAGGGAGATTGATCAGCAACCTGGATCAATCTAAAAATCTATACCCCATTATCATAAATTTATCTTAACAAATTAAAAAATCGTAATGTAATTTAATATCACAATTATTAAAACAAATTGAAGCTTTTCTCTGACTTTCCATGACCAACAAAATTCCCTGACATTTCCAAGTTTTCCAGATAGAGTCAACTTGTTAAAGCTGTAGATAAAAAAACTAAAAGTCTTTTGATTGATTTTGAATGTTATGATTGGAAAATAGCAACCCAGTAACGTCATAAATAATCAACAAGGAAAATGTGATTGGTATTTATTGGATGTTACTGCCTCGAGTGAATCTCGTAATTTATTTCCTGTTTGTAGACTGATGAAGTCCACCATTACTTGCTAGAAATGCATGAATATTAATCTATTTAGGAATTAATTACAACTTGATATGTGTTACGGAAATCCACTTACAGATATAGTTGTTTGTCCAAGAAAGTTCTTTCTGAATTATGATAAGAAAGGGAAGGAAAATAAGATTTTTCTTAGTAGAACAGAACGGGATTACCGTCGTGATCTTCTTGATGTGCAACTTCAAAGCTGTCAGTCCAGGCTTAAGGCCTTTTCGTTTCAAGTACGGATAATATGACTTATACTGCTTTTCCCGCCCACCATAGAGTAATCACACTTGCCACGCCTTTTGCAGGGCTACCGCACTTTAGATGTTTCAATTAACGAATTTCACACGATGGCCGCTATTCGGTCAAGATAAGTCTTCTATCTTTAATCTTATTATTCTTTGGAAAAGAAGAAGGAAACCAGCGCACTGATTAAGGGCTTACTCTGACTCTGACGGCTCCTAATTTGACATATCTATTCATCACCACGAAGGGAATTAATTTACGGCACCAATTAAATGTCGAGTACATTGTAAAAACTTCACAAGACTGTAGATGGTTTGCTGTAACTGCAGGGTATCAATTAAGAATTTTTCGAATCACATGTTATTTAGTAATAAGACGCGGTTAATGAAAACGGATTCCACCGCTGCCACCTTTTCAGTGATGGGGAAGTTATCGTTACAATCGTTACTTTTTTAGTTAGTGTTGTATTTTATGCATATATGAGAAATATACACAAAGGGAAATAATTAACTCTTATTTTTATCTGCATTCTTTTTTCATTTAAGGGCATGTGATACATAAACAATGATCGATTTTAGCAGTGTTAGGTTCCCCCGGCTTTTTCCCTACATTATGTGTGTTACAATTCTCCCCGCAGCTTTACTTCCAAACTACACGATATTTTTGGTCGAAAACTTAGGACAAGTAATAAAACATAGTAACTAATGTCACGGAACTAAGCTTGTTTGTAGGCAATCTAAAAAATATATTTCATAAATAATTTAATTGATTTAATTTATGCTCGTTAGGAAGCCCTCTATGCCACTCGGTACAAAAGATACCAACATTATCGGAATGACAGACTTGACAACCGATCCTAACCCCCAAATAGTGCATATACAGAAAAATTTTATTTAGCAGAATATATTTTTTTATTATTATTATCCCTTAAAAAATTAGTTCGGGGACGTCCGTTACTCTATTTTATAGCATCTCCGAATTCAGTTTTTACAAATGTTAAGTTTTGTGGACAAAAACCCGGGGGAACTGAACTCGATTGAAGTATCACATGCCCTTAAAATCAATGCATGTGGACTTACAGAATACACATAATTTGCTTATTGGTCAATTTAATTGTTATAAAAAAAATTGATTAAAAAAATCGTCAAATAGTGTTATTTTTGGTATAAACAATTTATTTGTTTTAACACTGCTTCTTATTAATGCAGGAATAACATTTAATCACAAAAATAATTAAAAAGTTACCCATAACTTTGGATATCTAATATATAATAATAATCATATAATCATAACCTTTAAAAATCCTAGATAAATATTGAAGAAAATAATGTAGAAAGTTGAAAAACTACAAAGGAACGATTTAAACCCTTGAAAATAAAATAAATTTATTCTCTAAAGTTCTATGGAAATCCTTTAAAATATCTTAAAACTTGTAAAATCCCAAAGAATCTGTGAAATACTTGGAGATCTAAGAAATCTCTTAAATCTTCTGAAATTCCATGATATTTTTGGAAATTGACATAAATCTTTGACAGCCCTTAACATTTTTTAAATCTCTTAAAACTCGGTGGAAACTTTTCAAATAAATTAAAATCTTTAAAATCTTTTGAAATGTTTGTAATTCCTGCAAATCCCTTAAAATTGTTGAAATCTGTAGAAAAATCTCAGGAATAAAATTTAATTTATTCGCTAAGTTTCTGAAGATATTAGTGAAAACACCTCAATATCCCCTGAAATACCTTAAAATCTCATTAAATCTTTGAATATCGTAAAAATCTTTTAATATAGTAAAAATAAGTAGAAATATTTTAGAATCCCTTAAATATAAATGAAGGTAAATTTATTAAAGTTTTCGAAAGAAAACCCTTGGAGATTCAATATAATTCTTTCCTTAAAAAATTCCTTAAAATACGTTAGAAGCCCTTGAAATATTTCTAATCGCTAGAAATCGCTTGAAATGTCATTCTCTAAAATCTAGTTAACCCTTAACCCTTAATATCTTTGAAAATCCTAAAAAAGTCTTTGAAATATTTAAAAATTTTTTGAATAGCTTGAAATTCTTTCAAAAGCCCTTAAATCTCCAAATTGTTGAAATCACTTAAAATAAAATTTAAATTATTCCCTAAAGTTGTCTAGAAATTAGTTGAAATCCCTTAAAACTCCTTGAAAATAAATTTAATTAAACTTTTTCTTTAAATTTTTCTAGAAACCCCTTGATATTGTAAAATTACCTTAAATCTCTCACATACTTGGAGGACCTACAAAATCCCTTTTCGTGAAATGTTTTGAAATTCTTTCAAATATTTGGAAATCCTACGAAATTCTTTGAAATGGCTTGAAATCTTTGAAAATCGTAAAAATCCATTAAAATAAGTAGAAATCATTTGAAACCTCTTTAATATAAATTAAATTTGAACGATTCAATAAAGTTTTCTAAAAACACAGTTCAGATCCGGAGAATTCTTTGAAATCCTTAAAGATTCTATTAAATTCCTTTAAATGTTGTAAAATTCATTGAAATACCTTAAAATCCCAAAAAATCGTTTGAATCGCCAGGACTGTCTTTCGGAATTCTGTAAAATTTATGGAAATCTGTGAAATCTTGTGAATTCCCTTGCAATAATTTGAAATCCTGCGTTGATTAACTAAATAAATCATTTTCTTGTAGTTTCTCTATTTTTTGCATTAATCTTTCAAAATTTTAACATTATTTACTTCTATCCTAATTTTATTAAAATGATTTTCTATAATATTTTTTCTAGAATTGGGAAAAAATGATAAGAATAAATTCATAATAGAAAAATCATTGCAAACCTATACTGAATTTCCTAAACATTTTTTTGTTAAGGAGTGAACGGTAAGCAATTAAAAAAGCAACGATATTTCTAGTTGCTGTTACTGAAACAAATATAATTTGTTACCAATTCGTTAATTGTTTACAAAAGTAACTTCGTTACCAAAAAAGTAACTAGTTAAAAGAAACTAATTATCTCCCACCGCTGCCATCTTTTATTTTCCTCTCTTTGTAATATCCAACAAATTGAATAATTATTTCTAAGCAGGATGCTTCTCGATCCAACGATATGAGATAATTGAAATAAGCTAAAGCTTTCCTGTGGTAATTTATTTCATTGGTAGAATAACAAGAAGATCCACTCGAGTATAATCTTGCGGGCCTTGAGGCATAGGCAGCCTTTATCGAGCAGGTAAAAAAACGGTGTAGAAAAAAGATAGCACTAGGTGAGGGATTTACTTCCCTGACTCTAAGAACTTGTTTAGGTCGAGGCATTAATTTGGTGGGTCTTAATTGTAGGTCTCAAAAGGTGATACAGTGATACACTCTCGTATTGGGGCCGGATAGGCTAGACTTTTGTTTCCAGAGATAGCCCAAGTTTCTGGTCCCTCCTTCCTTAAGAAATCGGCTAGATACGGATGGAATCTCACATCTTGTAGATTTGTGGATCCTCCACACGAAGATGGTTCACGTAAATCTCGGATCTGGAACGGCCCGTTTTGCGGCGCTCACATAAGAACCAGTGCTGAATTTATCCTCGACTTCTACTCCCGATCCCGCCTGATTTATCTGGAGTCGTTCACAGGAAAACAACGAGTGAGTCAGTCGCGTGGCGTTTAACCGCAAAATGGTAAAACGAGCGGCTTTTGAGTGGCTACTGGTCTCCTGAAATTTCTTATGGTCTCACTTCACTGAAAACCTGCGAGAAAAAATGACCCCGAAACCGCAAAGTGCAGGGTAAGGTTTGGCTGGTAGCCCAGAACTTTGGAAAGCTTTATGACAATAGAGAAACGGAGTAAAATCATCTCAGATTACAATTTTTTAATTTCAAATTTATTTGTTTATTTCAAACCAAGAAAGATGACTTTCCTACCATGAAAGATGAATATTCAATCCAAAAGAACAAACGTTTAAAAAAAAACAGTAGAATTTTTTAGCAAAAAAAAAAAGACTTTGAACAAAATAGCTACATTTTCAACAAAGTAGTTGAATTTTTAAACATATGGTCGCATTTTCAAACTAAAAAGATTAAACTTCAACTAAAACAGTTTAATTTCTCACCAAGTAATTGAATTTTCAACTAAAAGCTTTAAGCTTCAACAAAAATAGTTGCATCTCCAACCAAATACTTGCATTTTTTATCAGACAGTTGAATTTTCGAAAAAAAAAATAATTTTCAAGCCGAAAGGACGATTTTATTGTCCAAACAGACGAATTTTCAATCAAGCAGTTGCATTTCCGACCAAAAATGATGACATTTTATCAAAATACTTAGATTTTCAACCACATAATTAAATGTCAAACAAAATAGATTAATTTTTAACCAAATACTAGATTTTTCTACCTAAAAATTTGAATTTTCAACCAAATAGTCGAATAAAAAAAAAGATTAAACTTCAATCAAAAACAGTTGCATTTTAAACCAAGCAGTTGGACATGAATTTAAAGGCAAATAGTTGAATTTTCATCAAACAAAAGATAAATTGAAAACTAATAAGGAGATTCATTTTTTATAAAAAAAATACGTTTTTAACAAATACATGAATTTGCCAATAAATAGTTGAACTTTTAACAAAAAAGATAAATATGTAACCAAAAATGGAAAAGTTCAATTTTCAGTAAAAAAAATTTATTTAGAAAAAAAGAATTTTCAACAATATAGGTAAACTTTCAATCAAAGATATGAATTTTCCAATCAAAAATACGGGGTTTCAACCAAAAAGTTCTGTTTTCCACCAAAAAGACGAATTTCCAACTAAATAAGATCAATTTTCAACCAAAACCGGAAAAAATTAAATTAAAGTTTAAAAAAATTAAGTTTAAGTCAAACAAATTTTCAACAAAGTAGGTAAATTTTTAACCAAAAAAATGTTAACAAAGTAGTTCAACTTTTTACCTGAGTAGTTTAATTTTTAATTCAAAAACATCAATTCTCAGCAAAATAGTGCAACTTTGAAGCAAAGAGATGAATTTTGAACTAAAATAACAAATTTGCAAGAAAAAAATGATTTTTTAACAAAGTGGTTCAAGCTTCAATCAAGTGGTTCAATTTTTAACAAAAAAATATCAATTTTCAATGAATAATCTAATACTAGATATTTACAACAAAAAAGTTTAAAAGTTCGAATAAAAAACAGTTGAATTTAACCAAGAAGGACAAATTTTTAACAAAAAAATTGAATCCTCAACCAAAATAGATTAATTTTTAACCAAATAGTTGAACTTTCGAGCAAAACTAGCATAGCAGACGAAATGTGTACTTGAGCAGATGAATTTTTAAACCAAAAAGACGAATTTAAAAAAATTTAAATTTCTAACCAAAAAGGATTACTTTTTAACTGAATTATTGAATCAATGATTTTTTGAAAGTCAATGATTTTTTTGAAATTAATAAGATGTAGAATTGATCGATTTTTTTTTCATTTCGAGTCCTACATTATTGTATATCATATTTCTATAAGTAATTATTACATGAATAAAACAATGATTTAATAATTTAATTATTTCTAGCAAGCTGTATTTCGTCGGCTTTGCCCCACACCGGAGGGCAAAGCCGGCCGCAGCTTTTTATAAAAATCAAAACATTTGAAGATGGGAAAACATAATGGTTCGCGTCTGTGGTATTTTATGTACTGGAAAAATTACCTTTTAACATATCCAGCAAGAAGAATAAGTTATTTTTTATCAAAATAGTGATGGCTGTAATATAACCTCTTATTCGTTGACATTTGACTAGATACGGCTACGGGCAATGGTTTCTACCGTACCTACCGGATTGAAAATAATAATATTCAATAGTTTCTTGCATGTAGCCCAGAAGATAAGTGGCTCTTCTACATTACCGATCACTTATCATAACCTAAGAACTTTCGAACTATTATTTTCGTCGGGCTTGCCCCCCTGGTGAGGCCTCAATTATTTACGATATTTAAGATACTTTGGACTTGAATTTCGTTCCATGATTATAATAAAATAATGTGATATTATTTTATTTGGCAAAATAACAAATTTTCATACTGTAAGTATTGCCATTAATATTGAAAACTTTATATTTTTGCCAGCGAATCTTCCATTCTTTCGTTGTCAAAACTGTTTTCTGCATAATTTTTCTTTTACAGCGTCAATTTTCAAGCTTTTAGTAAGTCACACTATCTCTTTAATAAAATAGATTTGTTTAATGCAAAGTAGAATTAAAATTGGTAAATAATAGCGATGTTATAAGCAA
>CAKNWT010256567.1:0-15314 GCA_932066315.1 Andricus coriarius
TTGAAAGTTTCAGAAACATTGGAAAGTTTTAAAATATATTAATTTTTAATTGAAATGATTTAAATTTATAAAATTTCAAGTAAAAATGTTGCATTTATAACAAAATATATACATTTTTAACCCAAAAGATTAATTTTCAACCAAGAGGATTAATTTTTTACCAAAAAACGAATTTTCAACTGAATAGATTAATTTTTAATAAAATAGTTACATTTTTGAACCGAAGAGATGAATATTCAACTAAAATTAAGAATCTTTAACCAAAAAATTAATTATTAACAAAGTAGTTCCACTTTCAATTGAGTAGTTGAATTTTCTACTAAAAAATATCAATTTCCTACAAAAAGTGGAATACTAAAAGTTTCAGACAGAAAGAATTACTTTAAGCCAAAAAGATGAATTTTCAACAGAAGAGTTGATTTTTCAACCACGAAAAATTTTGCAGTCAAAAAATAAAAAAGATTCATCCAAAATATTGAATTTTCAACGCAGAAAGACGAATTTTCAATAAAACGGTGAACATTTCAACTAAAAAAGATAAATTTTCAACAAAAAATGGAATGATCAAATGTTCAGTTCAAAAAATTAATTTTCAATCAAACAAATGAATTTTTAACCAAAACGAATAATTTTTTACCAAAAAATTAGAATTTTTAACAAAGTACATGAATTTTTAACCAAATAGTTGATTTTTTAACGAAAAAGATGGATTTTCCAAAAAATGGAATAGTTGAATTTTCAGTTTAAAAAATTAATTTTCAATTAAGAAAAATTAACTTTGAAGAAAGTAGTTAAATAATTACTGACAAAAATGGTAAAATGCACTGTTTTAGATGTAAATCCGAAAATATTCAGCCACTACCGAATTAATATAAAGACCCAGAGGGGAATAATAAAAAAATTAATTCAATTGAATAAGTAAAAGACAAATTAAAAATAGTGAAAGAAATGTTAATCCGTATTAAAAGTTAATAATTATTTTTGCTATAAACAATTTTATAATAATCTAACGAATAAAGTATTTTCTAAAAGTTAATAATTAAAAAAGAAATTTATTGTTGTTCCATCAAAAAATCTGTTTTCAGGCAGAGAGATTCAGATAACTTGTTTTAAAATACTCCTTTATAACGTGTATAAAATTTGAAATAAATCGATTGATATCTTGAGGTTGGGCGGAGTCGAAATAGAATAAACAAATTTTTTAATCCCAGAGTTTTAGAAAAATCGTGAATGTTATTTTCGCTTCTTAATCTGCATAATATGCCTAATTTATATAATTTTTTGAGATTTTTCATTTGGGTTTATATAGGAGAAATTAAATTTTGTGTGGATACCTGAAAATCAAGAAAAAATCAAGAAGCTCTAAAAATTATAAATAATTTTTTTCAGCATTGAAAAACTTTCTTATG
This sequence comes from Andricus coriarius, assembly GCA_932066315.1. Taxonomy (NCBI): domain Eukaryota; kingdom Metazoa; phylum Arthropoda; class Insecta; order Hymenoptera; family Cynipidae; genus Andricus; species Andricus coriarius. Next base: position 1,410 of record CAKNWT010256567.1, read on the forward strand.
TTTAAAATCTACTTTCAAAAAAATGGAGAAGATCAGATCGTTAAAAATTACGAGTTAATTTGAAACATTCAGTAACTTGTTATATTTTATAATATAATATATTTATATATAATATTTAGAATTTTTAGAGCTAATAGATTTTTTTTTCATTTTCAGGTCTGCATACAAAATGTAATTTCTCCTATATAATTTTTTTTTCAATTTACCTTTATTTAAATTAAAGAATTAATCTAGACTTTCAAATTGTAAAATAAAGAATCCTGTGGATTTTAGTTTATTAATTATTGGATGGCGGTAGGCTGGCCAGCCTGAATCAGGGATATGAGTCAATGAAACGTTTCGCGAAAATTTGAAAGTTTCAGAAACATTGAAAAGTTTCACAATATATCCAAGATATTAATTTTAAATTGAAATACCTTAATTCATAACATTTCAAGTAAATGTGTTTCATTTTCAACAAAATACATGAATTTTTAACCAATTATTTAAATTTTTCAACCCAAAACATCAATCTTCAATCAAGAAGATTAATTTTCTACAAAAAAAAACAACAAATTTTCAACTAAATAGGTTAATTTTTAATAAAATAGTTACATTTTGAACCGAAGAGATGAATATTCAACTAAAATTATGTATCTTTAACCAAAAAAAATAATTTTTAACAAAGTAATTCCACTTTCAACTAAACAGTTGTATTGTCAACCAAAAAAAGATCAATTTTCAACCAAAAAAGGAATCCTTAATGTTTCAGTTAAAAATAATAATTTTAAACCAAAAAGACGAATTTTCGACAGAAAAGTTACATTTTCAAACAAGAAAGATTTTCCAGTCAAAAAAGAAAAAAAGATTCATCCAAAATGTGGAATTTTCAACGCAGAAAGACGAATTTTCAATGAAACAGTGAAAATTTCAACTAAAAAAGATAGATTTAAAAAAATTAAATAGTTAAATTTTCAGTTCAAAAAATAAATTTTCAATGAAACAGTTAAATTTTCAACCCAAAAAATAAATTTTCTAACCAAAAAGATCAATTTTTCAACAAAAAGAAATCGAATTTTTAACAAAGTATATAAATTTTCAACCGAATAATTGAATTTTTAATAAAAAAGATTGACTTTTCACAAAAAACGGAATAGTTTAATTTTCAGTTTAGAAAAAAATTAATTTTTAATTAATAAAAATGAATTTGAAAGAAAATACTTAAATAATTACTGAAAAAATAGTAAAATGCACTGCTTTTAGATGTAAATTCGAAAATATTCCGCCCTATACAAAAGCTAATAATTTAAATAATATGAAGACTCGGAGGGCAGAACATGAAAATAAAAATAAAAAAATTAATTCAGTTGAATAAGTAAAAGAAAAATGATTAAATATTACTAGTATAGTTAGTAATATGTCAATTGTCAAAGAAGTTGTTCGATTACAAACCCCCTATATCACGAATTAAAAATTACTCTTGTTACGAAGAAATTTAATAAACCAAAATCAATATACGACATATATAATTTAAAATGCGTCAAAGGATAAACAGCCAACCATGAATGTTTTTTGTGTACTGATAACTATGCTTGATATAAAAAAATTTAATAAATAAAAAATAAATTTGTTATCTTTCCGTTAAAAAATATGTTTTCAGATAACTTGCAAACGTGCATCATCATTAGGGTGGATCGAGACAACCAAATTTTATAAATTGAAAACGTCTTATCACTAAACAGTTTTCTTTTGGGTCCCTCATAACGTGTATGAAATTTGAAATAAATCGATTGATATCTTAAGGTTGAGCGGAGTAGAAATAGAATAAACAAATTTTTTCAGTGCAGAGTTTTAGGAAAATCGTGAATGTTATTTTTGTTATAGAAGAAATTTAATTTTTTTGTTGGAGACCTGAAAATGAATACAAAATCTAGAAGCTTTAAAAATTATAAATAATTTTTTTTCAGCATAGAAAAACTCTCTTATGTTCAAAATCTACTTCCGAAAAAATTGAAAATATCAGATTGTTAAAAATAACGAGTTAATTTGAAAAATTCAGTAACTTGTCATTTTTACCGATCTGATCTTATAAATTAAAAAAAAATAGATTTTGAATATAAGAAAGCTTTTCTATGCTGAAAAAAAAAATTATTTATAATTTTTAGAACTTCTAGATTTTTTCTTCATTTCCAGGTCAGACATTTAAAATTTGTTAAAATTACTTTAAACCTTCTAAGACGAATTTTCAGACTAATTTAAATTGCATTAATTTTTTTTGCATTTGCTTGTTGCTAAAAATAAAAAAGTTGCTTTGAAGAAGATTTTTGAGACTTTTTTCATGTTTTAAATTTACATTTTTGAGGCAGTATTTATAACCATCAGATCTAGTTCTCCCAAGGGACTAATATTATTTGCTCTAAATTTTAAACAGAATCAAAAACACGTTTGTCTTCAAAAAAACCTTTTTTGAACCACCCTATAGTTAAACTGTGGATAAGTTAAAACAAAAGTATCTACATACTTTGGAGCGTGAGAATTTCAATTATGTTTATTTAATTGGTAGTAATATATGTTGATACGTAAAAAGGATTAATAATTAACCACTTGTCATATTTTTACTTTTTAAATGAAATACTATGTTATGAAAAATAAATTTCTACGTGAAAGTGCCAAATATATGTTCCTGTTCGTTTAATTTGTTTATGACAATAGTTTGAAGCTTAAATTTTGGTAATGATTTAGAATCGAATACCTTTTTTGATTGATTAAAAACTGTGTTTATTGAAAAGAAATTTTTTTCCGAGAACATGTCTAAAGTTCGTTTTTATTTATTTGATTTGTTAACATTGTCAATTTTTATACGTCGATAATGTTAAGAATCATACATAATCATAAACACTATATAACTCAAATACGTTGATTGTTACAAATTATAATTTTCAGAAAATACGGAATCTGATAGTTTTCGTTATAAAATTGCATATGGCAACAATAATGACCAACTTTAAACATTTATAAATTTTTCTTTCGATCATTCAATTGAATTAATTACTTGTTCCATATTTTGAAAAATTTAAAAATCGTTTTTACTTCTTTTATAAAAACACCATTATATAAGGATAAAAGACAACCAATTATATTATTAATAAAAATTGCAAATATTTATTAGTGACAATGATTTACATTTGGATACTTCCGTAAGGTATTTCAAAAAAACATCTGAAAATGTATTTTTCAACGGAAAGATAGCAAACTTCTTTTTTATTTATTGAATTGTTATAGTTATTAGTTGTAATGGGTAATTTATTCTAGGAGAAAAAGCTAAAATTTCGTTTATGCTTTAAACATTCATAATTGTTATACGTCGATAATGTTGAGTATGAAACATAAGTGTTAACGCATTATTATTAAAACGGGTTGAGTGTCACAAATTATAATGTATAGAAAATACGGGATTTGTTAGTTTATTATACAATTTTTGATAGCAATAATAATTATTAACTTTTAACATTTATTAATTTTTTTGTACTGATTCAATTGAATTAGTTATTGTTTTTTAATATTATTGTCATTATTCTACCCCTGTGGGTCTTTATTACTTGAATTATAGTTATAGCTTTTAGTAGTGACGGAATATTTTCTGATTTAAATCTAAAAGCAGTGCATTTCACCATTTTCGTTAGTAGTAATTAATTTACAAGATACTCAAAACCTGACAGATCCATTGTATTGTGCAAAAAAGTGCGAAAAAATTATTTTTATAACTAAAAATACAAACATTTTTATCATTTTTCCATACACATGCTGCTTTGGCAAGGTGTTTTCAGAAGATCATTGAACATCCAGATCTGATGCCAGGTTTTATACTTAAAGGTATAATACGTATATATGTTGCCAAAAAAACCAGACGCTCAAAATCCATCTGAATTTCGACCGATAGCCTGTCTTTGAAAAATTTAAAAAGCCTTGCAGCTATCATTGCGACGCGAATGACATCTTAACAGAAGAGCAAAAAGAATGTTCTAAAAACTAGCGGGGCAGTAAATATCTAGTCACCATAAACCCTGTTGCCATGACGTAAGCACGTAAACATCAAAGAAACTGGCACATGGCATACATTGACTACAAGCAAGCGTTTCCTTTCGTACCACATGATTATTTGCTTGAAGTCCTTAAAATTTATAAAATCTGCGCACGCATCATCGACTTTCTAAGTCGTGCGAGGATATGCTTTGATGTACACGAATCAAGTATTTTGATCATGGGCAACTAACTATAACTAAATCAATACGCGTTACGACGGGTGTCCTTCAAGGAGACTCCTTTAGTGCATAATGGTTCTGTTTAGCGATAAACGCATTGAGCAAAATACTAAATACCATGCGTCTAATGATATCCACATAAAGTTCGGACTAGATATATACAGAGCAGTGCATTTAAGCAGAGGAGAATTAGGAACCGCAGAGTTAGAGAACGAGAACGAGAATGATATCGAAGCAATGGCTGAGGGCGAGTCATATAAATATTTGGGTATTCTTGAATCTAAGAGTGTTCAGCATACGATAGTTAAGAAAAGCCGAATGACTGACTTCACTACAAAACTCAGATTGGTTCTGAAGAGTTCTGTCAACTGGGAAAACAAGATCAGGGCAATCAACACCTATGCCATCCCTGTCCTCGCGTACTCCTTTGGGCGCATCAAATGTTCGAACACCGTTTTTGAAAGGTTAAATAGAACCATCAGCGGAGTAATGACGAAGCACCAAATGCACCACAGTAATTCGGCGATTGAAAGAGTATAGTTCTACCGCGATAAAGAGGGAGTATGGGCGTTGTAGATCTCAAGATACTCTGTAAGTCACAAGTTATACAGTTGCAAAACTATTTTAGCAGCAAGCGAAATGTTGTGCTTTACAACACCTTTACAGGGTTGTCAGCACTAGAAATTATCGCAAGCACGTGTTACATCAAAATGTGGTTGACAGGTACCGATTATGTGGAGATACCAACCAATACAGCAACCATCTTATTGATGGTTGTCGCGCAATGACTCAAAAAGAATATACGCACAAACATAATGATGTCGCGGGCATTATACATCAACAACTTGACCTGAACTTAGGACTCTTAAGAGAATGGATGCCCTTCCAAAGATGCATTCCGGTCCCCGTTTAGAAAACGAAGATTACATCTCGTACTGAGATGTTACTATCCAGGCGGATCATTTTATCCGGGCCAATCGATCCGACATCGTGATGCGAGAAAAAAGGGTGGAAGAGTCTACATCATCGAAGTTGCTTGTCCAGGCTACAGTCAATGTGCACGCAAAATGCACTGAACATCTCGAACATTTAGGAGTCAGTACGGTACTGACATCAGCTCAGAAAGCTGGTTTATTAAAGGCCTGTCGCATTGTAAGAAACTTCCTAGACCATCAGGAAGTAGGCGACTAGAAACCTGTGGCGTGGCAGATGGTAAGTCTAAAAAAGCATCCAGAGGCGACTAATGTCACTTTCAACACGGGGAGTGCAAAATTAATGCGGGTCGGGTCGTGTCGGATTTGCGAGTTGCCCTGCAGACCCGCAACCAACACTACAACCTATTAGAGAGAAGTGGGAAAAATGGGAGCTGGTGTGGCGACAAGAAAAAGATAGGGTTTGGAAACAGTTGGAGTATATCGAGAAAAAGCAAAGGATTACTGAGAAAGATAGAAAATCTGATACGGAGAAGTTGGAAGAAAGAGTGAGAAAGCTAGAATGTAAGTCTGAGGATATAAAGAAAGGGATTGAAAGGGCAGGAATAGGAAAGAGAGTAAAAGAAATTAATGAGAACGTTGCCCTAGAAAATGTGAAATTGAAATCAAGATTGAGAGAGATAGAAAGGAAAATGAAATTAGAAGAGAAGACGAAACGAAATAGAAATATAGTAATCAGAGGAATGAAAGTGGATAGTGAATCAGGAAGAGAAGAAGTGAAAAAGCTGATGGGGGAAATTAGAGCGAGAGTGCACGTGGAAGAGGTAAATGGAGTGGAAAGGAAGAATGAAGGTAAATCGCGTATGTATATAGTAAAAGTGAGAAGTAAGGAAGAAAAAGTTGATATCTTGAGAAAGAAGAAAGCTTTAAAGCGGAGGGAAGAATGGATATAGAAGGATATGGCGTAGAATGAAAGAAGAAGAAAGTAAATGATGAAACAGAGAGCATGGAGTGAAAGAGTGAAAGGGAACACGGTATGGATATGGGAAGACAGGGTGTGGATAAATGGGAATGTGTGAATATGGGATGATTAGAAAGAAAAATTGAGTGAGGTGAATAGCGAGCGCCCATGGTGACGAGGGGAAGAAGCGGAGACTAGGAATAGAAGGGTGGAGGTAATGGAAACAGTAGAGAGTGGAATGAAAGAAGGAGAAGGCGGAGCGACGGGGTTTCAACAAATGTAGAGAGGGGGCGGAAAGAGGACGAAAGGGAGAAAGGAAGGAAGAAAGAAGTGAGAGTAGCGTTTTGGAATGTATCTGGGCTAATTAACAAAGATCAGGGATTCTGGGAAGAGATGATGAAATGGGATGTAGTGATGTTGAGTGAAGCTTGGGTAGATGAGAAGGATTGGAGGTGGGTGAAGAAGAAGTTACCCAAGGGTTATACATGGCAGATGCAAAAGGCAAAGAAAGAGAAGGTAAAAGAAAGAAAGAAACGGGGTATGGTGTCAGGAGTGAGAAAGGGATTGGTGGGAAAAGAAAGAATAGAAATGGGATTTGAGGAAACGGATGGAGGAAAAGAAAGTAAAAGGGAGTACAGTACTAGGAAATAAGAGAATATACTCGTTTGCGTACGGGGTCTATGTGGTACTTTTGGCAGAGAATGAAAGTGGAATGAACTGGCTAATGAAAGAATTCGAAGAGTATGTGAGAGAGGAAGACCTGACAATGAATGTGACGAAGACAAAGATATTTTTTTTTAGGAAGCGAAAGAATGAAGTAAATTATGGATGGAAGATAAATGGGTAAATGGTGGAAGTGGTGGAGGAATGGTGTTATTTAGGTTTCTGGTTCGAATCGGGAGGTGGAAATGATTTGCAGGTGAAAAAAGGGATGGAAAATGCAAGTAAGGTGATGGGTCTAGTGTGGGGGATTGGAAAAAGAAGATTCAAAGAGGACTGGAAGTTGAGAGTACGTCTGTTTGTTTCACTGATATGGTGCGCAGAAAATATTAAATAGAGAAAGGAGAAGAAACACAGGACATTCAAGATGGGAGGAAATGGCAAGTTAGAAGGGAAGGGACAATGTGTGACAAGGGGAAGGAGTGGCAGGATGTAGAGGGAGAAATGAACAAGGAGCAAGAAGAGAAGAGGTGGGAAAAGATTATGGAGTCAAAATACAATAAATGGTATAGATTGGTTAAGATGGAAGGGGTCCCAGAATATTTAGGGAAGTTAAAAAAGGACTGCAGGTGGTCCAGAATGGTATGTTTCAGAATGGGAGAAGGCATGAATGAGTGTAAATATTGGATGAGTGAAGAAATGAAAATGTGTAGGGTATGTGGTTATGAAAGGGAATCGTGGAAGAACATGTTTGAGAGATGTACAGGGGAAGAGGAAGGGGTAAAGAGCGTGGTACATAGATTTAGGTGGATACTGAGCGGTTGTGGATAAGAGGAGAGTGGATGAAGAGTTTAGAAAATAAAAGGGAAGAGAGAATGTATGGGAGAGGGAAAACCCAAAATCGAGACAAAAATTGATACAAGAAAAATATGTGTGAGGAAAATTAGTGTTGCGTGACTTGCATGATAATATGTAAGAGCTAGTAAGTAATGAGAAGGCGAAGCGATTAAAGAATGTTAGGTTAAGTTAAGCATAAGGCATAGTGGTTAAGTGAACTTGTAAAAGATGTCAAGGGAACGGAGCTCTCAAAACCGTAGAAGGGAGAGTAATAAAATACAATACAATACAAATATTAATAATAATTGAGTAATTCAAACAAAAGTGTGTAGATATATACCCAGATGATTCGAAAACGGTGAAAAATATTTTTTTTTAAATGGAACAGCTGTTTTTTATGAAGCATTCAAGAAAAATTGTCGCCATTGTGCTCATTGTCAATATTTTTTACAGTTTCTCCGTGCATTTTGAGAAAGTGTGAAATCCCTTGACATACTCAGGAAAGAAAAGTTAAATATCTTAATTAGATTAAAAATACAGTATTTTAAGCAAATTGTTACTATTTAAAAAATCAAAGTCTGTAGTTTTAATTTATTCAATTCTTGAAGGCCTTTGATCCAAAATTTTCTTAATTTTAAATCATTGAATTTTAAACTTAACTAATCCATTCCGTATCTATGCTTATAATATTTGTTGACAAAATCATGATTGATTTTTATCTGGGAACTTTTTTTCATTTTTAGCAGAGTTAATTTCTAGAGTTTATTTGGTTCAATCTTGTGCAGCTTTCACAATTTTATTTCATTCAACTCTATATTATTATTCCTTTAGACAATGTGCTTTTATTGCTGTGATTTTTTAACTGTTGATTTAATAATTATGTGAAGAACCCCTATTGGGAGATTGATTTTTATTTAATTATATTTCTATACATAATAACAAAAGTAATTTTAGCTATGTATATATAAATTATTTAATAATTTGACTGTGCTAAAATAAACTCTAATGCAACTATAGATGTCGTGTTATACGAGTATAACAGTTATGTTCATTTTTTAAAACCACTCCAAATATTAAAGGATTTCCAGGAATCGTTATATGGAATCATCTTACTGAAGACAAGACAGTGAAATAGGACATCGATGTCTGTAAAACCTTAAAAAAGTAAATGTTTTAAATATCACTAATTTTATTTGAAAAATAATGTATTAATTTACAGCTAAAGAGAATTCTTACTGATGAAAAAGTCTCCATTGAAAGTTTGAACAAGACGCCAGCTACGAATTCACATGGGTTTGAACTTCTTATCATCATAAAAAGTAACATTTTCTGTGATCGTATTGGAAGTTTATACCAATCACTGTTGTATCTGAAAAACAGTTTTGGGTAAGGTAAACAAAAATTGGGGACTGGTTCAAATTTGAAGTGCATTTAAATTTTATAAAAAAATCTAAATTAAATGCGTTCACGTTTGAGAATGATACCAAGTTGAATTTATCAAATTGTTAAATAGTTTCAATTGGATATGCACCTTTAAAACAACAAAACTTTTTTATTCATATCATATTCAGGATAATATTCAAACTAATAGACTTACATTTGGTTCCGTATAGCAAGACTGTGGTCCATAATATTTTGACATGGAACACAAAGGAAGAAGAGATGAAACATTTGCGATGCTGTGAATAGACCGTACCTTATAACCTCACGTGGTTCTCCAAATTTTATCACCGTCTGGATCAAAAATATTTTTATTTTAAATTGGATACCAAAAAAGTTGTATTGATTACTATTCCCATATAGCAACTAACAGTTATGTAACATTAGATTGATTCATGTTACAACGCAAACAAATGATTTCCGAATCTTAACACGCACACTAGCATAAGTTATAGCTTTTTAGTCAAAAAATGTTCATCAAGAAAACAATTTCAAATCGGATAGGACTTAGAGGTCCCCAATTGAAGGTTTGCCTTTCTATTGATTTTTTATCAATTTTTCCAATCTCTTGAAAATGCATGGATTATATACATTTTTATACATACAATTATCCACATTTTTCTGTAAGAATTTGCCATTCAGTGTTCCAATTACAAAATACAATAAATAAATTAAAAAATGTTACTTATTGTTGATAAATGTGAAAGAAGTAAGAAAATCTATTTTTTTCATAAAAAATGAGTTTTGAAATTCGCTTTAAATTATTTACGACGATGGTAATCTAAAATGGGAAAATTTTATATGCATACAAATTTAATACATGCATTTTCAGGACATTGAAAAAATAGAAGCAATAAAAAAGGCAAAATTCAAATACATTATACCTCTACATCATATCCGATTTTCTTTTTTTTTTGAAAAATTTGTTGACTTAAAGGGTACAACTTACGCTAGTGTGCGCGTCCAGATTCGAAAACTATTTGTCTTTAAACACCCTATAATGTAAAATAGATGTAGCACACTGAGAAAAATGAATAGTTGGGGCTACTACCTTTTTATTAGTGAAGCATTCATTGGTTCTTACAACTATTCAGTTAGTAACACCGACCGAGCAAGTAGTGGGTTTTAGGAAGCCGTTTGTAGTAATCGTGACTAGTTTACGTTAATAACGTATTAGTTGTCAGATTTACTAATAATAAAATAGTAATCTGTACTACTAATTGATTTCTCTAACAAATTAAAGTAGTTGACGTAACTATTTTATTTGCCACCTTGGTTGGCACGATTGAGAATGCGACAAAGGTACCAACATAGGGAGAACGTTTAGACATGACCGCCATAACTCGCTGCTCACATGATGTCTTTAGGATTCGGAGATCATATCGAAGTATTCGAAGGTATGTGTAAGAAATTGTAAAATCAAATGAGTTTTAAGTTTCACTGGAAATCCTAACCTACAAGGTGCATTTGAAATTAGAAAGATCCCAGTGGGCATAGGGACATATTTTTTTCAAAACGACTTATTAGCTGAACTGACATTTATCTGACATCAGCGTCCCTAAGATGTCCCGAAAAAAAGATGCCCGCGTGCCCACTGGGATCTTTTTAATTCAGATTTCGATATAGTGACAGATATTTTAATTAATCCCTATATAACAAAAAGAAAATAGTCGTACCTACAAATGTATTAGTAAACATGACTAACTATATTAGAAAGTTCAACTACCTACAGATAGTCGTTTTGACAAACTAAAATAGTAAGTCTACCTAATTAGATAGTAACGGCAACTACTTGTTCCCCAACTAACAAAAATAGTTCTCACAACTAACTAAATAGCAGCACCATTATTTACTAATTAAAACAGTTGTCCCAACAATTTCACTAGTTGTCTCAACTAACCTTTTTCCAGTGCATGTTACACTTTATAATGTACGAGTATTAATCACTGAAAATTTGATTGAAAACTCGCTCTATTTATCCATTAAATCAGACGTTCTAAAGAAAATGGGTGACCCTTATAGCAAATGCTATCGACGTTGTTTCTTGTCCCAAGTTTTTGTTAGTCCCAAGTTAATTTTTCCGCAACAAAAATGAAAATAAATTTTAATAATTAAGTAGGAATCTGTATTATCATCGGAGATAGTAATTTTTCAATCGGCTGAGAAAACCAACCACACATACTGCGGATAATGGAAATCTACAATATCGATCAAAGTTAAATCCTCTAATACAGACAAATTATTTCGTCTTTTACAGACTAGATGGAGATATAAATTAAAATTTATTAAAATTCAAATTTTTATTCAGAAAAAAAGGATCTCTCTCCTCTCACTCTGCTGGGATTCGAACACCAGATCAACTGATTTCCGGTCAGGTGCCCAGTAGAGTGATAGGAGAGGGATCCTTTTTTCTGAATAAAAATTTGAATTTTAATAAATGTTAATAATTATTTTCGTCCAAATTAAATCAACTTATTATTTTATTGTCGGAAAATTAATTTTGAAAATAAAAGAAATTTTGAGAAAAGAAACGAAGTGGCTAGGAGTTTTGGTTGTTTATAGAACTAATTTTTGTAACTCTGAAACTTTGCATCAAGAAAAAGCACCCTAGAAGGAAATACTGATTGATTCTTACATCAACACTTTCCACGACTACAAATACAATTTATAAGATTTTTTTGTATTATGAAAATTAGATTTAAAGGCCTAGGCAATAAAAAGATTGTACAATTATGTTACGATACCGGACCTATTTTTTATTTTAAAGATATATACCTGAATGCCTGTTACACTTATGATCAGCATATTCAATCCCATTATGATGAAAAACCCCGTTGAAAAACAGTCGTTGATGCACTCAACAAATCTGCTAGTACACGGAAAAAATTTATAGTTTAAACAGGAAAATACTGAAAAATCAAATCAACCAAACTAAAATATATTTAAAAAGTATGCAAATTTTATAACAAGTTCTGCATTTATTTATGCCACTTTTTTAAATCTAAATGAGGCCATTTTGACCTTTATAATTTTATCGTGAACTGTGAAATGAATTATGAATTTCAGACCTGTGTCGAAATGACTCCTATGCGATTAGCGCTATATTCAGACTACCAAAATTTTAATTTTAGCTATATAATATCTTTAGTTAACGATTTAAAAATTTGATTTATTAATAATAATAGTTGTATAAATTATACTGCGAATTTCTATTTTAAATATTTTTCCAATATCATTGCTTCGTTTCCAACGATATTTTGATGGGTGCAAATACGACCATCAGTGTTGGGCAAGTTAATTTTGTTTGAGCAACTATAGTTACAGTTACTTCAAGTTACCTATAAAGTTACTTTTTTACTTCCTTAACTTTATAATTCAAAAATAAAAATAACTAAAACGAAATTCATAAACAACTTAATTCACAAAGAAATAGGTATTAGTTAAGGTAAATAACAAATACACGATATGTTTTAGCAAGTAAAAAACAATATATATTTAGAATAAAATTCGAACTGAGTAACAGACATATCACTCCGAATATCCTGTGGTATCAGATTCTGAACGGGTTTTGTTTTTCTGCATTGTTCGGCCCGGTCAGAATTCCTTGTCTCCTTGACTTTATTTTCATTAGCCATTAAAAATGATTTTTCATATTGAATTTCAAGTTAAAGTAACGACTCACGTATTTAATTTAGGCAATTATATTCCCCCGTTTCACGGTTCTATGCACTGAAAAAAAGGATTACTTCTACCAAGTGAATTTTACTTAGCTGAAGTAAGTGAAAGTCCTGATTATTTTCAAAGAAATATTTATTTCAGGCAAATAAATACATGCACTTTGAATGAAAAAAAAGAATTTCTTTTAGCCAGATAAATTTTAATAGGATTAAGTTAACATTGTTTGATTCAAAAATACGACGTATTTCGGAGGAAAATATTTCTTTAAATCAAAGAAATATTAATTGAAGAGAAAAATATACATTTTGAACCAAACAAATGAATCATTGTTTCAAACGAATGTGCCGTGAATGGGAATGAGTATTTCTGTGAAATCAGGAAATGTGAATTAAGGGAAAGAAATATATTTGAAAGTGAAGCAAATATTTTATAGATTAAAAAAACTATTTCTTATCAAATTTTTCTATATTTCAAGCAAACAAATATCTCACTAATTCAAAAAAATATTTCTTTGGCCTAAACCATGCACGAGTGCAATAAAGTAGTTCGTACTTCAACTGTAGTACATATTTTCCTAAATGAACAACTGGATTCTTTCAGCTTGAATTATAATCAACATTTTTATTATTATACATATTTAATTTAAAAAATTGACATAATTTATAATCTTAATGAACCTGAAACACAAAAATTCGATTCGTTGAAAGCCGTATTTAACCCTCACCATAAATTCCAAAGAAATATTTCTTTAAATCAAAAACGTGGATATTGAATTCAACAACATATTTTTTTGATCTAAAGAAGTATTCAATTGAAACAAATTACGCAAAGATTACCAAAGTTTTCATTAAAAAATAATTACTTTGTTGGGATAAATGTTTATTTGTTTATGAATAATTTAATTCTAGTAAGCAAATTAAGTATTTTCTTCAACTGAAGAAATAAATATTTATGTAAGCACAATATCTGTTTCATCTTAATAAATGCTTAATTGGTATAAATGCATGAACTTTTTGTAAGAAATAAATATATTTTTAATTAATTTAATATTCCCGTGCAGAAATTTCGGCGTGGCCCTGGCCGGGGCCAGATCTGGCAGAATCTGGCCCTGATCGGGCATCCCAGTCAGGGCCAGACTCGAAATGAAACGCCTAAT
>CAKNWT010256570.1:0-12002 GCA_932066315.1 Andricus coriarius
AAAATTCAGCTATTTGGTTGGACATTATTTTTTTTTCTTTAACCATGCTTTTTGGTGTAAAATTAATTTTTTACAATGAAAATTGAGCTTTTCCACTTTTGGTTGGAAATTAATCTTTTTTAGTTCAAAATTGAACTATTCGGTTGTAATTTTTTTATTTTTTTGTTTGTTTCAAATTCAACTATTTGAGTTGAAAATTCATTAGTTTGGTATCAAATTAATTTTTTCCATTTTGGTTTGAAATTAATCTCTTTTAGTTCAAAATTCATCAATTCGGTGGAAAATTAATTTTTTACACTGAAAATTGAACTATTCCATTTTGGTTCAATTTTTTTTTTAGTTCAAAATTCAGCTATTTGGTTTAAGATGATTTTTTTGGTTAAAAATCATACTTTTTGGTGTAAAATTAATTTTTTACAATGAAAATTGAACTTTTCCACTTTTGGTTGAATTTTTTTTCTTTATTAGTTCAAAATTCAGCTATTTGGTTGAAGATTATTTTTTTTTGTTAAAAATCATGCTGTTTGATGTAAAATTAATTTTTTTACAATAAAAATTGAACTATTCCATTTTGGTTCAATTTTTTTTTTTTTTCAAAATTCAGCTATTTGGTTGGACATTATTTTTTTTTCTTTAACCATGCTTTTTGGTGTAAAATTAATTTTTTACAATGAAAATTGAGCTTTTCCACTTTTGGTTGGAAATTAATCTTTTTTAGTTCAAAATTGAACTATTCGGTTGTAATTTTTTTATTTTTTTGTTTGTTTCAAATTCAACTATTTGAGTTGAAAATTCATTAGTTTGGTATCAAATTAATTTTTTCCATTTTGGTTTGAAATTAATCTCTTTTAGTTCAAAATTCATCAGTTTGGTGGAAAATTATGTTTTTCCACTAGAAATTGAACTATTCCATTTTGGTTGAAAATTAATCTTTTTGGTTGAAAATTAATTTTTTTTTATAAAATTGTCCTTTTTGGGAAAAATTAATTTTTTCATTGAAAATTCAACTATTGTAGTTGAAGATTTATCATATTAGTTGAAAATTAGTTTTTTCCACCGAACATTGATATTCCATTTTTGTTTTAAAATTGATCTTTGTTAGTTCAAAATTGAACTATTTATTAAAAAAAAATTAATTTACCAAAAGTAAGATTTTCTAAAAGAAGGAATAGTTTAAAGAGGACGAAACTCACAAAATATTTTCATCATATCACAATCAATATAAAAAAAATCAAAAAACAAATCGAAGGTGGCCTTTTGAGAAAATCAACTATATATTTTTTTTCGAAAAATGTAGGCATCTTTGGTAATTTTTAACTTTTTAAAATTTTCTTTGTGGATTTGAAAAGAATTTAATTCTGCCTATGAGCTTCTGAAAGAAAATTGAATTATGTCAATTGGTTTCAAAGATACAATATTTTTGATAACAATTTCGGTAATTTTTACATAAATCAGCTGAATATTCATCTAGCCCTAAGTTCGTGAAAAAATTTTTTGATCAAAAACAAAAAATTCTTGTCTCATATTTTACTTTAAAAAACCATATATTTCAGCCACACACAATTCGGTGACATTATCAGAAAAATTTATAATATAGAAAAAGGATAGTCAGATAGATAGTTTATAATACATGTCCGTTGACAATCAGGTACATTTATCTAGTTTCTGAATAATATTAATTGAATATATTATTATTTAATAACAATGAAAACTATTTGAGTCAAAATGAAATGCTAAACTTTATTTTCCCATTTTAATGCATCATTTTCAATAAAAATAATAAAAAATAACATTTTTCGACTATATCTTGAAAAGGGAAGCAGCTACAATTTTGGTACCTTCATTGTCGGATTCTACGGGACAAAAAGAATGGATTAACCCCACTCAAAATTTTTCTAAAAATTTTTCTAAAACCTAAAGACCTCAGACGATCACTGTGGTAAAACATGTAAACTCAATTAAAACAAATCTTGAAGACTTCTCATAAGCAAACCCTGCTTATTGGAAAGAATCATGACTTTAGTGTCTCTATTAACCAAATTTTTCAAATTAAGATTGAAAATAAATTCATTTTATTACGAATAATTTTTGCAGAGTAAGCAAAAAATTGATTCACAATTAATTATTATGTTAAAATCCATGGTTTATAAATCTGATCCAAGCTTCTTTTTGTTTGTCCTACTTTGTATTCTCTATTTTAAACAAAAAATATTTTATCATAGAAGATTTTGTTTATTTGACTATTTAGGATTAAGGATAGTAATTTCGATTTATGACTAAGCTGAAAGTGTTTTTGTGCCTCATTTTAGTTCAGATGAAGGTTTCTTCACCTCATGATCTCTCGCCGTAAATATTCGAGCAAACTAATCAAGAAAAACACATCCTTGGGGATACCACCTTGATCAACGACGAGTTGCGAATTTGCCGTCCAGGATTTTTTCTCCTTTTATTAATCAAAAGTTATTTACCGACTTCGTATTAAGCAGATAGGAATTGCGGTGGAATGAAAGCAGACGCTACCAGGGGATCGGAACGTCTTTGAGTGATTGGCTTTTGCTTTTCAATTACAATGTGCGCCTTTGGAGGAATATGTTCCATCATGATTTCATTTTTCACTATAATAGTATTTATTTGTGCTCTCTAAATCCGAATTAGTGGAAATTTTACTAATGCAATGAGTAGCATTGTATCTGACTGTTAAATTAGTAATTTTATCAGTTTACACTAAATGAAATGGCAAGATTTATGTTACTAAATGAATTAGTAAGGGTACTGTACTAATCCGCTTAGTAGCCCAGGCGCAAATAATATATATAGTTTATATATAGTGTGAAGTATTATATATAATATTCATTTGCTTTATACATTTTTTATATCAAACAAATGAAGATTATATATAATACTTCACACTATATATACTATATATAATATTTCCGCCTGGGAGTGCCGACTTACTAATTTAATGAGTAGCAATGAATTGCTATGGCAACATAACTTAATAATTTTTTTAATTTTTTCTGTTCGTTTTTGAGTATTTATTGAGAAACGATGATGTTTTCATAATTTATATTTTTTAAATTCATATGGTTATATTAATAATAAATGTGTATGAACGATGCAATATTTAAAACTGAAACGTTATTGGGATGCAATACACCATCTATTTTTTCAGTGCGGCCAAAACGTGAACTCGTGAAATCAGGTAAAATAGCAGCGTCCTCAGAAATTAAAATGTTAAAATTATTATTATTGTATAAAATCTTTACTAGAAAATAAAATGAAATTTGTATTACAATTTTAATCATTTTTTCAGAGTAAAAAAAATTGGGATGTCATAAAATCATTGTATCGATGATTCTTAAGTCTCTTTTCATGTTTCAAATTTATCACTTTTGAGGCAGCACTTATAATCATCAGATCCAGTTTTCATAAGCGACAATAATTATTATTTAACCTGAATTTGAAACAGAATTAAAAACTCTTTTGTCTTCAAAATCCCTTTTTCGAACCACCGTATTGGTAAACTTTGGATAAGTTACAATAAAAGTATCTACATACTTTAAAGCGCGAGAATTTTAATTTAGTTTATTAAATTTTTTAAACTTGAAATTGAGCTATTATGTTCTATAATTGATCATTTTTAGTTGAGAATTCAATTATTCATCTCTTGGCTTGAAAATTGAACAGCCTGCTTGCAATTGTTTCTCTCCCTTAACGACTCAAAAATCCTTTTTAGTTGAAAATTAAACTCGTGTCAAAAAGTAGTTTTTTTTTTACGTTAAATTAAACTGTTTCTGATTAAAAATGAATTTTTTTCGTTCGAATAACAACTACTTGATTTTTCGTTTAGAATTCATCTTTTTTGCAATGCAAATTTAATTTTGTGAGTTGAAGTTTAAACTATTTTTTTAAAAATTTATTTTCGTTGGTTCAAGATTCACAATTTTAATTAAAAATTTATCTCTTTGGTTGAAAAATGAGCTATTTTGTTGAAAATTTGTTTTTCCTTTAACAGAAAATTATTTTTTTTTTAAACGGAAAATATAATTATTCCAATTGAATATTCTAACATTGTATTTAAAAAGTCATCTCTTTAGTTGAACATATTAAAAAAAAAAAAATTGAACCATCTAATTACAGGTTGAAAAATTGCCATTTTCAGTTGAAAATTAAACTATTCCAGTTTCTTTTTTTCGATACTCTTCTTAAACTCTCTTAAATATCATTTAAATTTTCCCAAGAATCTTAACATAACTTTTTTATTCTCTTGAAATCTTTCAAAATTCCTAAAAACCTTCTTTTTTTTAAATCTTCCAAAATCTACATTTTGTTTTAAATTTCTTGAAATCGTTCCAGGTTTTAAATTGTTTTTGAAATTTTCCAAAATTTCTCAATATCTTTTTAAATAAGTAGAATTTTTTTCTTAAATTCTGCAATCTTTTAAAATGTTCAGAAATGTTTTTCAATTTCATCTTAAAATAAAATTTATTTCAGTAATTATAAGAATATTTGAAAGAAAACTTTTTTATTCCCTTAAATTCTTTCAAAACGCGTAAAAAGCTTTTGTTTTTGCAATTTTCAAAAATCCACATTTTGCTTTTACATTTCTTGAAACCGTTTCTAGTTTTGAATTATTCTTGATATTTTTTCAAAATTTTTAAATATCATTTAAACTGATTCGAATTTGTCATCAAATTAAAAAAAAAATGCTTTAAGAAGTAGTTGAATTTTGAATAAAATTTATTTTAAAGGAAACATATTATAGGTTGATATTCCGACCAAAGAAATTTTAATTTTCTCTGACAAAATAATTGAATGTAACCAAAGAGAAGAAGTTTTAACAAAAAATGTAACAGTTGATATGCGCACTATAAAATATTTTTATTTTAAATCAAAAACAGTTGAATGAGTTTCCCTGTTTCTATATATACTTATTTGTTGTTTTTAGATACAAAATAAAAATTAGTTTATTACGAAATTATGCATTAAACTTAGAGATCTCTTTGGTGTATTCTGTTGAAAATTCGTCTTTTTTAGCGGAAAATTATTATTCTCAGTTAAAAATTTATCTTTTTCGTTAACAATTCAACTATTTGGATTAAACTTCAACTATTTTGTTGAATATACGTATTTTTGAACTACTTGGTCAAAAACCAATTTTTGGTGAATATTTATCATTTTAGTTAAAAATTCATCATTATAGTGAAAAATTTAACTAGTTTTTTTTTACCAAAAATATAAGTGCTCCATTATTGGTTGGAAATTGATATTTTTAATTGAAAATTTATATTTTTAGATGAAAATATATATTGTTGATTGAAAATTGATTCAATCCATCTTTTCAGTGAAGATTCAAGTACTGGTTAGATAATTATTGAAAATTGAAAATTCATCTTTTGGGGTAAAAATTAATTCTTCTTTTTCTAAAATTCATCTTTTTGGCTGTGGGTTCAACTATTTTGTTAAACATTCGTCTTTTTTCAATTTCACTGGAAGAAAATTCTTTTTTTTGTTGTGAAAAAGAAAATCTTCAACTGATAATGTAACTTGGCTAAAAATGTCCTTTTTGCCGAAAATCCATAGGGTCGAGTGCAAATTTCACTTTGTGTAAAATTCTTGTATTTCTTTCTATTCTTTTTCTTTTAGCAAAAAATTAATTTTTTTTTTAAATCATCGTTTTTGCTAAGGATTCAATTATTTTGTTCAAAATTCTTGTTTTTTAGTTGACCACCTTTTGGTGACAAATATAAGTATTTTATTTTCATAAAATTAATCTGCTTGGTTAAACAATTAAATTTTGGGTTTAATGTACAACTCTCTTGTTGAATTTCCTTTTGGTATAGATTTATGACTAGATCAAAATTCATCTCTTTGTTTGAAAATTGAACTATTTTGTTGAAAATTGGTTTGTTTCGAAATCATTTTTTTTTTAAACTAAAAATATAACTGTTCTATTTTTGGTTGCAAATTTATATTTTTCATTGAAAATTAATCTTTTATGATTTAAAATTCATGTATTTTGCGCAAAATTAGTGTTAAAGATTCCTAATTTTATTTAAAAATTCATATTTTCGTGACGAAAATTCAACTGTTTTGCAAAATATTTATCTTGTTGGCTTGGAATATTAACAATTCAGTATAAAATTAAACCATTTGAACATTTTTGCTTAAAAATCATCTTTTTTTTTGAATATGTAACTTTTTTGTAGATAATTTGTCTTTTTGGCATCAAAATCCAAGTTCTTTTCAAAATTCATCTTAAAGTTGGTTAAATATTTGTATTTTTTGGTTGATAATTCAACCACTTTGTCAAAAATTTACCTATTTGGCTAAACGTTGATCTCTTTTGGTTAGAAATTCATCTACTGTGTTGAAAACTACATGCTTGATTGAAAATTAACCTTTTTTGTTTCAAAAAATCAAATACTCAGTTAAAAGTTAAACCGTTTGGTAGGAAATTCGTCTTTTTGCTTGAAAACTTAACAATTTAATAGAAAATTAAACGTTTAAATTAAAAATTTATATTTTTAGTTTGAATTCAGTTCCATCTTTGAAAATTTAACTTTGCAGGTTTAGAAAATTATTCTTCTCGGTTAAAGAATCTTGGTGAAAAATTATTTTTTTAAGATTCATGAGTTTAGATAAAAAGTCAGCTCTTTAATTCAAAATGTAACTATTTTGTTGAAAAATAGTTTTTTTTCAAAGTTATAGTTTTTAACTAAAAATGTTACTACTCCAATTTTGGCAAAAAATTGATATTTTCTTGTTGAGAGTCTAAGTATTTTGTAAAATTTTTGTTGGTTAATTAATTTGTTTTGGTTAATGATTAAACTATTCATCTTTTTCAGTTAAAAAAGAAAACACTTGATTTAGAGTGAAACTACTTTTTTAATTATCCTTTTTTTAATTTGTTGAAGATTCTATCATTTGGTTGAAAGTTCATATCTTCCTGACGAAAATTCCATTTTCTTGTAGAAAATTCGTCTTTTTGGCTTGAAAACTCAGCAATTTGGTAGACAATTAAACAAGTTGATTAAAAATACGAGTGTTTTGATGAAAATTCATATTTCTGCTTAAGTATTCAATTATTTGGTTGAAAATTAAACCACTATTATACAAATTTAACAATTTGGGAAAAAAAAATTTTTCTGTTGAAAAATCACATTTTCGGCATGAAAGTTCAACGGTTTGTAGATGATTCGTTTTTCTAGTTTCAAAATTCAATAATATAATTTAGAATCGAGATATTTTGTAGAAAAAATTTTTTTTTTCAGAACATTAATTTTCTTGGTGAAAAATTCAAGTTTTTGTTTGAAAATATAACTTCTTGGTTGAAAGACAAACTACTTTGTCCCAATATCTTTTTATCAATCACGTTTTTCATTAGAAATTCACATTTTTTGTTCAAAATTAGTTTTTATCCAAATTTATCCTTTGTAAGTTCAAAAATCAACTATTTGTTTGAAAATCCATGTATTTTGTTGAATTTTTTTTCTTGGTCTTGTCTCTTTTAATTCAATTGGCTGAAAATTCCTTTTTTTTGTTAAAATTTTTTTATTTTTGAAAAATTGCTTTGAAAAAATTCGTCTTCTTGGCTTAAAGATTCCACTGTTTTTGTTTGAATTTTGATTTTTTTCGTTTGAAAAGTTTACTATTTGGTCGAAAAACAAACTATTTCATTGAAAATGTGTTTCTATACCTTAAAAGTTCTTTTTGTTGAAAATTCATACTTTTTGGTATAAAATCGGGTTTTCTTAAAAATTCGACTATTTAATTGAAAAATTTAATATTGTATCAACATAAATTTTAATTTAAAAAATGTATTCCCCTATTATTCTCCTATTTCGCGAAAAAATAACCCTATTTGCATAAATGATTAAATGAATTAATACTTTTTGATTTAATAAACACGGTTCTTAATTTGTAATTAGATGAAGGGTAAAAAATACAATTTTTCGGTGAGATGATTTAATAGGTTTCAAAAATTATTGGGAATTTTTCGCACTGGTTATATCAGCTGGACGTTAATAAAGCCGCGAAAGGAAGCACTCTCGGATATTAAAAATCGACCTCTCGACTTTTCCAATTTGAAACTTGCGCTCTTCTACGGAAGACATCCGGTCCTCGGACTGATCGATGCTGATCGTAAAATACACAGCAAACTGAATAGAATTCTACCATAACATAAAATTTTATTTAATTTATTATTAACTTGATATATAATAATAACAGTTTCTAAATATAAGTTAGGATTAAAGGATACGTTCAAAAACTACATCATGTTCAATTTGTTTTACGATTTCGTTTGAAAATGGGAAATGAGGTGACTTTTTACGAAAATAGGGAATAAATTCTTTTCAATAAAATTAATTTAAAGCTGCCATATTGAGTTCAATATGAATCGATTAAAATTCCAAGTAGAAATATGTTTCATTTTTAACCAGTTTCATTTACAACCAAATAAACTTCAAAGGAAATTTTATTATTATACGTTTTGTTATATTCCAATATAACAAAAAAATTCTCTTATAAACAAGATAAATGTCAAACTTTTTATACTTCCAGAGAATGCTATTTAGAAAATCAAAACATAATATCTCCAATCAAAAAGAGCCATATACATACACAAAAACACAAAAACATACATATAAAATTAAAATTAAAAATTTTTAAACAGAGACACTAAGCTCATGATTCGTTCCAATCTGCAGGGTTCGCTTATATGAATATTTCCAGAAATCTTTCAATTGAGTCTAAATAATTTCACTTCAATTCTTGAAAGAAATCTCTTTTTTATTTAAAAATTTTTGAAAGAAGAACGCATTAAATATTAACAATGTTGGAAATAGATTTAACTTTTTGATTGTTTCTTTACCTATTTGGAAAATGTAATAATCTAAATAGATTGGTTAAAAATCAACTATGAACAAGATAAATAATTTTGTTTAAAAATTTAAAAACTGTTTTATCAGGTTATGAATTTTAGGTTATGGTAGGTCATGCAATGCTTTTTAATTGAGCAATCTATGTGTCTCGAAAACGGGATCAAATGTATATCATATACATTACTATACATTATATTTTATTATATACATTACTATATCATATACATTACTGTTGTATTCCTAAAATCAAAAAAGTTTTCCGCCTATCATCAAGATGAACAATATATTTTTTAATTTATAAATCTACTCTCTAAATCCGAATTAATAGACATTTTACTAATGCAATTACTAGTTAGTAGTGCCAAATTACTAATTCAATGAGTAGCAATCAATTGCTATGGAAACATAATTTAATAACCTTTTAAATACTTTCTGCTGGTTTTTCAGTTTTAATTGAGAAATGATAATGTTTTAATAATTTATATTCTAAGTTTATGTAGTTATATTAATAATAATTGTGTATGAACGATGCAATATATAAAACTGAAACGGTATTGGGATGCAATACACCATATATTTTTTCAGTGCGGCCAAAATGTGAACTCGTGAAATGAGATTTTTATTACAATTTTAATCATTTGTTCAAAGTAAAAAAAAAATTTGTTTGGATTAAAATCATTGTATCGATGATTCTTAAGTCTTTTTTTATATTTCAAACTTATCAATTTTGAGGCAGCACTTATAATCATCAGATCCAGTTTTGTTTTCAAAAAAGCCTTTTTTGAACCACCGTATTGGTAAACTTCGGATAAGTTAAAATAAAAGTATCTACATACTTTTAAGAGAGAGAATTTTAATTTAGTTGATTTAATTTTTTAAAGTGAAAATTAATCTATCATCTCCCTTGATGACTGAAAAATCTTTTTAATTTGAAAATTAAACTCATGTCGAAAAGTAATTTTTTTTCTTAAATTCAACTGTTTCTGATTGAAAATTAATTTTGTGAGTTGAAAGTAAAACTCTTTTATCAAACATTAATTTTTGTTGGTTGCAGATTCATCATTTCAATTAAAAATATATCTCTTTGGTTGAAAAGTGAGCTATTTTGTTGAAAATTCATATTTTCTTTAACAGAAAATTAATTTTTTTTTTCAACTGAAAAAGTAATGATTCCAATTGAATATTCTCATATTGTTGTTAAAAATTCATCTCTTTAGTAGAACATAATACAAAATTTAAAATTGAACCATCCGATTTCAGACTGAAAAATGACAATTTTTACTTGAAAATTAAACTATTCCAGTCAATGATTCATCATTTTAGTTGAAAATGTATAAGCTTGGTTGAAAATTAATTTTCTTAACCGAAAATTGAAACTGAAAATTTTACTTTTTATGTTGAAAACTGATATTTTTGATTGAAAACTTTTATATTTGATTAAAAATTTGCCTCTTTGTTAGAAAATTAATCTTTCTGCTTGAAAATTCATCTTTTTTTTTAAATTATAACCATTTTGTTGAAAATTCGTTCTTTTTTGGTTAAAAAATGATGTTTATAAGCTGAGAATTCAACTATTCCATTTTTTATTATAAATTTATCTTTTTTTAGTTCAAAATCCAAATATTTGGTTTAAAATGTATGTATTCTGTTGAAAAGTCGTCTTTTTTGGACAGAAAATTGATCTTCTTACTTGAAACTTTATCTTTTTGGTTGACAATTCGTTTTTTTTTTGTTATAAATTCAACCACTTGGTTAAATGTCGAACTAATTTATGAAAAATATTATTTGTTAAAAAATCAAATATTTCGCTAAAAATTCATGTATTTTATTGAAAAAGTGTCTTTTTGGTAGAAAATTAATCATTTTGTATAAAAATTAATTTTCTTCTTTGTAAATTCATCTTTTCTGTCAAAAATTCAAGTATCCCATTTAAAAATTTACAATTTTAGTTGAAAATTTGACTTTTTGGTTGAAAATACAACTACTTGGTTGAAAGATAAGCTCTTTTGTTAAAAATTCATCTATTTGACTTAAATTTGTAGAAATCTAGATCAAACAAATTATTTGGCTTTTTTTCAGGTTTCCAATTATTTTTTAATCTTTTCAAAAATTTTAAAGTATCTTTAAAGCTTACTCGAATCTTTTATACATTTTTTATGCTTGCAAAGTTGAAAATTTTTTCTTCGAAATTTTAGAAATTTAGGAAATAATTTGAAATTTGTTTAAATCTTTTTCACTTTTCTAATAAAATGTATTTTTCAAAACAAATCTTTTTTTAATTTCTTGAAATGTTTCAATATTCTTAAAGAGCTTTTAAATTTTGTTTCAAAATCTCCAAAGATCTACATTTTGTTTAAATTTGTTTGAATATTCTCAAGATTTAAATTAATTCTGAAATTTTGTTGAAACTTTTTAATACATTTTAATATGATTCGAATTTTCCTAAATTATTTTTTAAAATCCTTCAATATTCAAAAACTACCTTGAAAGCTTCCAGATTCCTTTCGGACAATTTTTGAAATCTTTTCAAATATTCTCTTAAAACGTAAGACATTTTTTTAGAAACCTTTCAAAAATGTAGATTTAAAAAATTATTTGACATCTTTTCAAATTTTGTTTTCAAATCTTAAAAAATCTACATCTTGTTGAACAATAGTTTAAACATTCTCAAGATTTTAATTAATTCTAGAATTTCTCAAAAACTTTCAAATATCCTTTAACATGCTTCAAAATTTTCCTACATTATTTTCAAAATTCCTGGAAAATTAAAAAAATTGCATTTTCCTTTCCGACAATTTTTGAAATCTCTGTAAATGTTTTGAAATCTTCTTAAAAATTGTTTCAAAACCGGTTTTTCAAAATCAAAAATCATTAAAAATTTCTGGAGGAATTATATGAAATTTTCTTTATTCTTTAGAAACCTTTCAAAAATATAAATTAAAATAATTATTTGACATCTTTTCAAAATTTAAACTATTTCTGTATTTTTTCAAAACTTCTAAATATCCTTTAAACTTACTCGAATTTTTTATAAATTTTTGAAATCTTGCTAAATTGAAAAATTTTGCTTTAAAATCTTAGAAATTTTTGGACATAATTTGAAATCTTTTGAAATCT
>CAKNWT010256574.1:0-11078 GCA_932066315.1 Andricus coriarius
TTTTTTAAGTTTTCTTGGCTTAAATTAAAGATAAGATTTCAGGCTCGGTGTTCTATTATTTTGAGGTGTTTGAAAAAATTTCCCTAGATCGTGCTAAAAGTTGAAGTTGATGTAGAAAATTTGAGAAAATCTTGAATTTTGTTTTTAAACTTCTCCCGTGCTGTATCATTTTCAGAAGGCCAAAAAAATATTTGTTGGGTACCACTAGATGTGGAATTTCATAAAATTTCCAAATGTTTTAAAAAAAAATGTCCTATCTTTTTTTTCACCGAAATATCGTGGTTTGAAGTCAGCAGCTCACAAGAGTCGTGCGCACAATCTCCGACGGTAGTGTAAGTAGTTCAATTTTTAACCGAAAAAGATTCAATTTAAAAAAAAATAATATAATAGTAGATATTTCAACAAACAAATATTTTTATTTTAAATCAACAACAGTTGAATTAAAACAAAAAGGACGAGTTTTTAACAACATAGTTGAATACTCAGCCAAAGAATGTTAATTTTCAACCAAACAGTTACGTTTTTATCAAAAATAAAGATAAAATATCTACTAAAGCAGATGATTTTTTAAGCCAAAAAGAAAACAAAAAAGTTGAATTTTCAACACCAAAATATGGGTTTTCAACAAAAAGTTAATTTTCTACCAAAATAGTTGAGATTTCAACGGAAAAAGACGAATTTTTAACCAAAAAGGAGGACTTTTTGACAAAATTGTTCAATTTTCAACCAAATAATACAATTTTGAACTAAAAATATAATCTTTAGAAGAAAGCAGCTGCAAAATTTTCATTTTCCCTCACCATTAATATTTTCAGGCCAGAATGTTAATCTTGTAACATTTTTAACATAGAATCTATTAAAAACGGAATAAAACAATTTTAAATTAAAATTTAAAAATGTATTATCCTTGAAAGTAATTTAACTTGCCTCTTATAGAAATTCCCTGACTTTTGCAATTCTTTTTTTCAAAATCCCTGAATTTTTCTGAACAATAAAATATCCTGACTTTTCTCCTGTTTTCAGATTTTTGCTGACCTACTGTCACCCTTTATAAATTATAAACTATCAGTACTGACAATCCATGTTTTAAATTAAAAAGATCCAAGAGTATTATTTACCTGTAGGACTAGTGTTTTTACTAAGAACCCGCGGCGCTTCTAATTTGTGATCGACGAGATCACACCATCCGACGGGATAAATATCAGGACTTTGGCAATCCAGCCACTGATCGTATTCATCCTCCCATCCGTCGAAGTGAACCCTTAGTAGCCTCCCTATGACTCTAGTAATTGTAGCTACGCAAACTAATCTAGGATCCATCAAATCAGCAGCCTCGAGTCTCATTCCTTCGATAAATCCGTGTTGCGGTACCTCCTGCAAAATTAAACAAAATGATTTAGTTTTTATTGCCATTAACACACTAAAAACATAGTTGACCCAGGGCTCAGGTCAACTAGAAGGCTTGAAAAAAGTCGCATCAAATTACAAAAAAAAGTTGTTAAAAGTCTGATGAAATTTTTAATGATAATGCAAAAAAGCAGCATCATACACGGTAACAGTAACTATATTTGTTTAGGAATACAGAGTACATAAATTTCATGAACTTGCAAATATTTTTGACATAAGAGATCTAAGCTTTCAAGTTACAACAATGTTTTAAAGATAGTAAACATTTTTAAGTCGGTAATTATTCCAAAATTTGTAACTGATTATACTTTTTACGAACGGTCGGACAATAGATTGTACTTTCTCATTCTGTAACCATTTGATAACATTTAAAAATTTCTCAACGTTTTTTTCAATTACAAACTCAATGTATAAGATGCTACTTTGCTCTTTTTTTAACATTCGATAAAATTTTGTAAGACGTAAAACTTTTTTTCTCATTTATTATACCAGAAGGTTTTTACAGAATTTCGAATCCTAAATTCCAGGCCAATTGTAAAATTTAAGTTTCGAAGTCATTTTTTTCGGTCATACGTTCTCAATTAGTTTATTATCATAGTTAATAAACCAAATAAACGTAAATAATACGGAGATAAGTATTCCTTTTCTTTCGGGAGCACCCTACTGTATAATTGAAACATTTTCGAGTTGAAAATTGTTAACTATTAAGGCTTTACATTTGCAAAAAATGTTTTAAAACTTTAAATAAGGATTAATTATTATTATTATTATTATACCATTAAGCCATTTCCCTTTCGGGGTAGGCGTAAATTGCTCGATTGGAAAGTAGTAGTGTGTACAATTAGAAAATCTTCATTTTGAAACTCTATGAACTCAAAATTGGCAAATATACAAAGCATAAATGAGAAATTATTTAATCTTTACTGTTCTTAATAAAAGTGGCACAATTGCATGAGATTCTGAATTTCAATCTTGAAAGTTTCAATGTGGTTAAAATTGAACCCAAGCAGAGAACTAGTCAGAAAAATGTACAAAAATACAAAAAATGTACGAAAATCGCATAATCTGAGCCCTGAGCTTTTCTGATGATTTGAATTTCTTTTTTAATGATTTGAATTTCTTTTTTGATGATTTGAATTTCAATTTTTAAAGTTTGAATGTAATTAAAATTGAACCCAAGTAGACAACTAGTGAGAAAAATGTACAAATGTCGATTCGACACATTTTTCTTCAAAAAGTTGCAAAAAGTCGATGTTCTGATGTTTTGAGTTTCAATTTTGGAATTTCCAATATGATTAACATTAGAGCTCAGTAGAGAACTAGCAATAAAAATGTAAAAAAATGTCAATTAGTCGCATTGTTCTTCCAAAAGTGCTAAAAACTCGAAAGTCGCATGATACGAGCCCTGGTCTTTAACCCTTGTGTTCACACCTGGGTACCCACAACAGTACTTTTTTGCAAGTAAGCCGAATAAAGTTAAAATTTCGCTTGGGGTACCTGAATTGCCATTATTTAACGGTGCATTTAGGATTTATTTAGGAATTTTTTTGCAAAAATAATCGAATTGTGTCGCGGACACACCCAGAGTACCAACCATAACAAACTCAACTTTGAGTGGTTTTCAAGGATTGTTGAATATTATTTTGGGGTTCAGAATATAACTTGGGTTTTTCTGAAGGAAACTTGTGTGATTAGTTCAAATTTTTGAGTGTTTTGCCGGGAGGCACTTGAGATTTTTTCAGATAAAAGTGGAAGGTGTAGTTTTCGGTGGTTGTTGAATATTATTATGGGGTTAGAAATATAACTTGGTGTTTTCTGAAGGTGAATTGTGTGATTATTTCAAATTTTGTTTTTAAAAATGTGGTTTGCCGAGAGGTATTTGGGATTTATTCACGTAACAGTGGTAGGGATGGTTTTAGGGGATTGTTGAATATTATTATGAGGTACGAAATATAACTTGGAGTGTTTTGAGCCGTCAGACTATGTGGGAAACAGTTACAGAGGAACCTTAATGCCCGCACGATGGTTCTCCTCTTACGAATTAAAAACTGAAAAAAGCGAGGTGGGCACCCGGGTACTCCGGGTTTATATAATAATAAACCCGGGATAATGTTGGGTGTGCATACAAGGGTTAAAAAACCTCTTATTGGGTTAACCTTATAAAACCTGGCTTTTCTAATCTACTACGAACCTGATTAAAGAGATGCACAGGCGCAGGTACGGTATTAGTTTCAGTCAAGTACGAATCCCAAGCGAATGTTGTATGATCGTATCCCTTGGGCGGAGTGAGCGGCAAGCCATGTTGGGCACAAAACCCAATAGGAAATATGCAAGGAGAACAGGAGTGATAACAAAACCAATCAGCCCCACTAGCGTCTTCGTCGTAACTATCGATGCGAATCATGATAAAATCCTTCCTCAAAACTCGCATCACGGTTGCGGCGCAGATCGCAGAAAGGTTGAGTGGATCTATCGCTTCCAGTTTCATTCCCTCTTGAAACTTATTCCCTGGCATCATTTGATGATTCTTTGGCACATAGAACAGATCCTCTGTCGCGTCGTCGTCCGAATACTGCTTCATCGAAATCCGTTCCACATACTCCGGATAAGCATCCAACGTCTGACCAATTTTCCTCGACCATCCAACGGGATGAATCAAGGGTGAGTCTTCGTGACACCAGAATCCATTATCCTCGGGCGGCGAATCGTAATATCTTACATGTAATCGTTTCCCCACAACTTTCTGTATCGTTGCTACCTTCACTTGGGATATTCGATTCTTATCTACAACTTCTAATTGAAGCCCACATCGGAAACGAGACTTCATACTGTCGTTGACTTTATTGTAGAAATCAGTCGGCAGCGTTCTCGCACCAGTCAGCCGTCTTTTCAGAAAGTCTTTCCAATCTTTGTACTTATTAGCAATCGCTGAAAAGATAACAATTTTGGTAAACCACGAAAGCCTTGGTAATTAAAAATAAAACAAAAATCTAACCATCAAATTTGAATAACACATCCTTAAATATCTCCATTCAAATTTTAAAAAATAAATAAATAAATAAAAAAGGGGAAAAAAGACGGCAACGTCCAAATCCCCTTCATTTTTATCTATTTGATAATTTTTTTTTTGTATTCTATATCACAAACCACATCCAAAATACGTTATAAATGGCAAATCTCAACAAAAACAGAAACATTATTTAATTTCTCTAAATCAGTTTTTGTTTTTCAATGTAAAGCATTTCCATGAATTGAAAAATGAACATCAATGAATGAAAAATGAACATCACTTTTATGTTCTTCTACCATAGTACATATTAAGAAATCTGCTGAAGTCTGCCAGTCTGTCCGACGTAAATCATCTTACAAATTTTGCAAGTTATTTTATAAATTACTCCACTTTTTGAAAATTTGCCTAAAAGATCTTTACCAGAAGTTATTCTTCAATCCATTTTGAATGAAATTCTGAAAATTGTATGTACTTTAAACTTATTTAACATAAATTGAATATTTTTCAAAATTTGACCAAACATGGAAGAACAAAAGTATTAAAGGAACTGAATTCTTTAACTTCTTTTTGAGTATTTGAAGCTTAACTATTATTTTGTTCAATATTCTAATTTTAATATACTCTTCAATTAATTTTCGAGGCTAGTGATTTAAAAAAGAAAGAATGTTCCTAATAATATTCCAATTCTCTTTATGAAACGACTCTAGAGTTCTGCCAGACGAATGATTTTTAAATTCCCGGTTTTCACTTGCTCAATTTTTCATTTTCCCGGTCTGGTAATTACACTTTTTTTTCGAAACTTCCATATCCTAGCTCAGAATTTTAATTCTTTTGGAAAATTCCCTGTTCCAAATTATAACCATGATTTTTTTTAAATTCCCCGTTCCAATTCAAAATTGTAATTCTTTTGGAAAATTTCTTGTTCCACGTTAAAACATTAATTCTTTTCGAAAAATCCCTATTCCACGTCAAAATCATAGTTCTATTAGAAAATTCCCCATTCCAAGTAAAAATTATTATTCTTTTGGAAAGTTTCACTATTAAAGATTTTTGACAGAGGTGTTCTTATATGTAGGAACAAAATACCAATGGTAGCGCTTTTTTCTTTGCGTTTTTATGAAAAAACGTGAATCGCTCGGCTTATTTACAACTTTTGAAAACGTCCTTCGTCAGATCAATATGGCGGCATGGGCGCAACAAACAAAAGAAATTTGAAATGCGTACACATTTTTCTTTTTCAAATATAAATTCGAAAAAATTTTTTTGTCGTATACTGGTATTATTAAAGATTTTAGAGCATATACTTAAATATGCAAAAATTTAAAAAAAATTAGTGGATGACCCTATAATTTTTCAATTGTTATTTACACATCAAAATTCGTTGTTGTTTTGAAATATTTTCAAATATTCTCTTAAAATTATTCTTTTCCAAAATAAAAATTAATTTTGGCAGGAATATCAAGAAAATATTTTTATTATCTTACAACCTTTCAAAATCCTTTAAAAGTTTATTGCAATATCTTAAAAAATCTACATTTTGGTTTCAATTTTTTGAAATATGTATTTCAAATTTTTAATTATTTTATCATTATTTCAGAACTTCTAAATATCTTTTAGAAAGATTCAAATTATTCTTAAAATATTTTTAAATTTCTACAAAATTAAAACAATTTCCTTGAAGTCTTCCAAATTCTTCTTTGACAATTTTATAAATCTGTTAAAATCTTTTTCAATATTCTCTTAAAATTAATTTTCAAAATGAAAAATAATTTTCATTTCTCTTAGGAATCTTAAGAATTTATTTTTTATTTTTCTTTAAAGCTTTAAAAATTCTTAAAAAGCTTCTAAATTTTTATTTTGAAATCTGCAAAAATCTACATTTTGTTTTAAATTATTTGAAATCGTTTCAAGTTTTAAATTAGTTTTGAATCTTTTCAAAACTTCTAAATATCTGTTCAACTTACTCGAATCTATAAATTCTTTAATTTGGAATGTATAGTTCAACTTTAAGAATCAATAATTAATTAACTATTACACTAGATCAACTAAAATCTATTTTTATCAAAAAATTTAAATTTCAAACGCTTTTAATTGCTAAAGTCTTGAAAACTGAATTTTAAAATTCTCTTAATTAAAAATGTACGCTTTAAAATGATGATCTAAAATGGAAAATGTTTCAAGCAAACGATTCTAGAATTACGCATTGTAAACTGAATGACATTAGAGGAAAAGTTGAAATCAAACTTATTTTAATTTTGTAAATAATTTCTCAAACAGGTGAAGAGATAGAAAGATTATTTGTTTTCAATTCTTGGTCACATTCCGGTCCAGCGGCCACGCTGTTTTTAATTATGACATGCAATTTTGTTTTAAATAAGATATGTTCCTTTGAATTTCCAACAATTTCGTAGTTAAATTTAAGTGTTCAACGTTAGAGGAATTTCAATTTTGATGTATTCTGGATTTAATTTCTTAAACTTTAAACTTACTAAGCTTCTGAAAATTGAGATTTAAGTTAAATTTAATGCGAGCGTTAACTTACTGTTAGGAGGGATTAAAGGTTTGCCTATCGTAGCACACCAGCCGACGGGATGAATATCGTTTGAGCAAAGGGAGACCCAGAAATCCCTGTCATCATGGTGACCGAAGCCTTCATATCTTAAAAGCGCTCTGTAACCAGAAATACGAAGAACAGTTGCAACCCAGAAGGAATCTGGAAAGGCTTCGCAAACTTCATCGCAGTCTGTGTTTTCCACCTCGACTTTCATTCCCACTGTTATATCGTCCCATATCTCCGATATCGGCGCCTGAACATTATATTTTAGGAAAGTTAACACATGGCAAAACAAAAATCAGCATAAAGCATTCATCACTTGCAGAAGGGGTAAATACTCACGTGTTTGAAACAGGAAACTGGTGCAGCGCAAAAGCCGTGTTCAACTAACCGAGGAGTCCAATCATAGGATCCAGCCATCTCAGCAGTTCGCTTTCTTCTCACAGGCAAATCTTCCGGCATCACTGGTTCTAGTTTCACTAGATCTTTCCTATCTGATTCCTTCTGTTCCACTTCCTCTTTTGGCGTTACCTAAAAGGTTAACATTGATTTGAAATAAAACAGGGATCACAGCGCAAACAGAGCTCAAAAAAGGGGAAATAGGGTAAATTTTTCACAAAAAGGGGGGAAAATGGGGGAACTTTAAAACATTTATTTTTACATTTAGAAAAGACTCACTTTCAGGTATTAAAAAGAACTTCAATGTTTATTTTAAATGTTATTCTTTAGTCTATACGTTATCAAAACTCCTATTTATTTATTGCAGCCTTCACAGTATTTCCTCATTTTCTCATTTTTCCGTACTCAAATTCCAAATGAATTGACAGAACCCAATAAGAAAATTGAAAGTTAATTCTTTTCAGTTGAGAAGTCTACTAATAAATTTCTGGGTAAATATTCATCTTTTATGGTTAAAATTTTTATTATTTGGTTCGAAATTAAATTATTATCTTAAGATTTCGTATTTTTGGCTTGAAAATTCAACAATTAGATCGAATTTTATTCCTTGACTAGCAAATTTGTTTTTATTGAAAATTCAACTATTTTCTTGAACATTCATCTTTTTGGTTTAAAAATGCATCTTTTTCTGGCAAAATTTCACCTTTTTTGGTCAAAAACGTTTCGGCTCAAAAATGTATGCTTTGTTAACATTTTTCTTTTTTGGTAAAATATCATTTTTGTTTATTTGTTAAAAATACATTATTTTGTTTAGTCTTCGTTAGTTAAATCCAACAGTTCTTTTTTAAATGTAAACTGTACCATTTTTATTTGAAAATTCATCTTTTCAAGTTAAAAATTCAACTCCATGGTTGAAAGTTGAACTACTTTCTTAAAAGTAGATTTTTTTGGTTGAATATTCATAATTTTATTGGAAAATTCCTTTTTTGTTTGTTAAAAAGTATTTTGTCAATTGTAAATTTAAATATTTTATTGAAAATTTATATTCTCGGGTTTAAAAATTCAACTATTTAGTTCAAAACTACTAGAAACGCAAAAATATAAACTAAAAATTAATTAAATGAAATTTAGACTCACATCACATCCATTGTTCAAAGTATTTAGATGAAAATGTATGTAATCAATTTTTTGGTTAAAAATAAAGTATTTTGTTAAAAAAACGTCTTCGTTGATTAAATCGAATTGTTTTTTGATCTGCTTTTTTAAAAGTTCATTTTTTCGGTTAACGATTCATAACTTTAGTTGAAAATTCATTTTTTTGTTTCGTTTGAAAGTAACTTTTACAAATAAAAATTTAACTAATTTATTAAAAATGTAAGTGATCAGTTGAACTTCCTTTTTTGTTGAAAATTCACATTTTTGGGTTGAAAATTTAACGGCTTCATAGAAAATTCGTCTTTTTCCATTTTTGTTAAAAATTGATCTTTTTGGTTTAAGAATTCAATTATTTAGTTTTAAAAAACGTTAGAATCGAAAAATATACAAACTCAAAATTAATCGAATAAAATTCGGAGTAACATCACATTCATTGCGCAAAGTATTTAGTTAAACATGTATGTATATATTTTGTCGAAAATTATTTTTTTTTTAGTAGAAAATTAATCTTTTTCGTTTAAAATTCGACTGTTTGGATGAAAATTTTTGTATTTTGTTGAGAATTGATTTTTTCGAGTAGAAAATTAATCTTCTTGATTGAAAATTCATCTTTTTGGTTGAAAATTTAACTAAAT
The DNA here is from genome assembly GCA_932066315.1 of Andricus coriarius. Taxonomy (NCBI): domain Eukaryota; kingdom Metazoa; phylum Arthropoda; class Insecta; order Hymenoptera; family Cynipidae; genus Andricus; species Andricus coriarius. Next base: position 9,161 of record CAKNWT010256574.1, read on the forward strand.
TTAGTTAAACCTTCAACTGTTTTGTTGAAAGCTCATGTTTTTGGCTTGAAAATTCAACATTTTTTATGATTTTTTTCCTTATTGACTGAAAAATCTTTCTTATTTGAAAATTCAGCTTTTTAATTTGAAAATAGTGTCTTTAGTGTAATTTTTTTCAAAAAAGTAGAAAAATAGTGGCATAGCTAAAAGAAAGTATCAAATAAGTGTCAATATTGTGGTGAGTCCGAGGCCTGAAAGAAGAAAGAATCTTTTTATAAGAAATTGTACAGTTTTTAAATAAATTAAAATGATTTTTTAAATTGTGTCAACAATCAAAGAATCTTTTTTTTCAAATTGGATATACTTAGGCAATTAAAAATCCATTCACAGCTATATAAGAAAGTGCGAAAAAACATAAAAATTTGTTAAATAAACAATGTTTATATGTTTTAAATTATTCTCATAATCAAGAATATTTCCTATTTAAAAAATTGCCTCAATTATAATGAAATCGTGAAACTTATAAGTATAATTTAATATTTCTTTCCAACGTAAATTGGGAACCACATTTCAATGCTCTTAAGCTCAAATAAGAAATAGTTACAGTTTGAGCTCTTAAAATAATTTAAACTAGCAGTAAACGCACGCGAGCGGACCGCGTGTTCTCCTCCCTGGAATTTTATTTTATAATATGAAAAACATGCTACTTAAAAATCCATAATAACATATTTTTAAATATATATACAAAATCTCTTGAAATTCTTTGGAATCTTTAAAAATAACTTAAATAAAATCTTTAAAATCCTTTCAAATCCGTGTATGTCCTTCATATCCCTTGAAATTATTGAAATCCGTAGAAATCCCTAGAAATCAAATTTAATTTATTCTCTAAAATTCTCTAGAAATTCCTTAAAATCTCTTGACATCTTTGGAAATCGTAAAAATCCATTAAAATATGTATAAATCATTTGAAATTCCATAAAATTAAATTAAATTAATATTATTCATTAAATTTCTCTGAAAACCGTTTAAATAAAATGCACGTCTAGAAATTGTCTAACATTACAAAGTCAAAATAGTTTAATTTAAAACGCTATTAATTTGAAATTGTCTAAGCACTAAAAACAGTATCTATTTTAAAGTGTTTAAATGTAGGAAGTAAAACTAAAAGACTTAACTATGAACATTTTCAGGTCAAACACTGAGAGATAAAACAATTTTAAATAAAAAACTCTTCTTTTTTAAATGTTTAAATAAAAAACTGTTTTGTTTTTTGATATTTTAAATGAAAAATGCTTCGATTTCTTCATCTAAGAAAAAGTAAAAGAAAGAAGTTGGTTATTATTTGGATAAATCTTTACATTAATTAAAAATTATATGGAATATATATTTAAAGAAGAAATATTTAACATCTACTAAAAACTGCGGCTAAAGCCGAACTATTAAAAGGTGGTTTTAGTAGCTTTTAGTCTAATATCTACTGAAATTTCAATTAGACTGCTTAACCTGCTAGAAAAGATTATATTTGCTACTTTTTGAAAATTTACAAAATCCTGTAACTTTTTTAATTTTCATCAAATTTAAAAATGTCACGACTTTTAAATTAGTATCGTAAAATTAAATCGTTTTAAATTAATTGCTTAATTTAGTATATCAGGTTCATTCATATATATTTATATAACTGGAAATTAGTTAAAATTGTTAAAATCGTTTGGCTTTTCTTTCACAGACAAATATTGTTAAATTTTAAGCACTTACGTTTTAAAATATTTAATACAAAATTGTTCATATTCGAAGATTCACACTTTCACCTGATAACTTAGAAATTGTCCAATTTTAAAGGTATTAAATATGGAATTGTCTAATTATGCAAATTTAAATTATAATATATTATTCGATTTGAAACATTTTCAAGATAAAATGTTTAACTTTCAGATAC
>CAKNWT010256579.1:0-12963 GCA_932066315.1 Andricus coriarius
TGCAATTGAAATCTAATGTTTTTTAATCAAAATTTAATTTTTCGACGAAAGACACTAAGGAAATCCGAAATTCTTCAAGCTTACAAGTTTTATTATTTCAAACAAAAATCATTCGATTTATATCTAATGATTTTTTTGTTTAAAAATACCATTTTTCAATTCAAAACGACAAAATTACATGAGATTAATAAAAAGTTATGAATCTTCTTTGAAATATAATTTTGTTATTGAAGATACCAATTTGCAACGAAAAAAACTTAAATAATCTAAAATTATTGAAAGATTCTGAATCTTGTTCAAATAATAATAATTTTTGTTTGATAATGCCAATTTTCGATACAAAATTCTAACGTAACCTAAAATTGTTGAAAATTGTAAATCTTCTCTGAAATTTAATGATTTTTTAATCAAAATTATAATTGCCGACGAAAAACACTAACACAATCCGAAAATAATTTAATCTTATAAATTTTATTGTTTTAAACCAAAATCGTTGGATTTGCGTCTAAGTATTCTTTGTTTAACAATACAAATTTCAGGTGAAATACACTTACATAATCTAGAGTCGTTAAATTTGCAAATATGGTTTAAAATCTGATAATTTTTTATTGAAAATAGCAATAAGCTCCGACGATAAACACTAACATGCCATAAAATTGTTTTGAATTGTAAATCTTCATCGAAATATAATAATTTTTGTTTAAAACAACAGATTTTCCGTGAAAATCTTTAATGTGACCTGAAAGTTCAAGAATGCAAATCTTGTTCGAATTATAATTATTATTGTTTTTAAAATACCAACTTTTGGTTTAAAACGCTAACATAACCTAAAATTGTTGAAATTTGTTAATCTTCTTTGAAATCTTTGCTTCTCTAATTGAAATAACAATTTCTATCAAAAATACTCACATAATCCAAAATTGTTAAAACATTCAAAATCTTGTTCAAATTATAATGATTTCCGTTTTAAAATACTAATGTTTATGTGATATGCTAACGTAACCTGAAATTGTTTCAAAAATTCTGAACCTTTAATATCTAATGCTCTTTGTTTAAAAATCGTAAAATACGCTAAGAAGACAGAAAGAAGTAAATTCTTAAAAACTGCTTATCTTTAAAATCTAATAATTTCTGATTAACAATACCCATTTCCGGTGTGAACCGCTAACCTAACCTAAAATTGTTGAAAATTGGAAATCTTTGTGAGATGATCTTTGTTTAAAAATGGTAATTTCCCATGGAAAAAACTAACACGACCTACAATTTTTATAAACTTTATGTCTTATTTAAAATTTTTTGGTTTTATATTAAAATTCTCTTTAAAAAACTAATTTTCAATGAAAATGAGTAACGTAAAACATGTATGATATTTACAATAATTTGTTATATAAATTGAATGTTTCAATTTACCTGCTCAATATTATTTAAAAAGCACACATGTTTCTGAATTCGCATAAGTTTCTCTATGATTTTTATTTTCAAAAGGGATTATTTGTAGATTTATTTTGCAAAATTTCAAATTTTATATAACTAAACAAGTTGAAGTAATAAAAAGCAAATAAGGTTTTCAAGGAAAGTGACTGCGAGATTTTCGGGACATATCATTACAATATTTTTTAAAACAATTTATTAAAAATTAATTTACATTTTGATGGAAATGCAATAAAAGAATCGGATTTTTTTTCTAAATTTGTTTAAGTATGTCGCCTAGTGTGAAATATTTAAATGGTTTACAAATTCTTGAAATAATTAATAATTTATCGAACCATTTTTTTACATAGGCTATGAAAAAAAATTGTTTTCAGTAAGATTTCATTCCAGAATATTAACGTTTAATTGTGTCGCTCTGAAATTATGTCTTTGGAAGTTTGAAGTAAGTTTTTTTTTTACAATTTTTTTTTGTCGCAAAATGTGCAATTCATCTTTAATAAGTTGTATAAACAGTTGGATAATGGCTTGAACGAAAAAATCTGCTCTTATGAGTGACGAATTATCGCATTAATTACAAAAAAGATCAATTTCAAAAATGTTTTTCAGAACACAATTAAAAAAAGAATTTAATAAAAGACGAATATGTTACAAAACAGGGTAGTAATATCTGAGCGACGTAAATTTTGAATAATAAGTGACAAAGTTTACCAAATTAAAAAACTAGAGTTTCCTAAGTAAATAATAAATAATAATTCATTGTTTGAACTATTAGTAAATGCTTGAGATAAATATCAGTCTTCCTATAAATGACTAATTGTCCGATTAAATGTAAAAAAGTTTCTTTCGAAGAATAAGTGGGAAAAATAGTTAAAACAATTAAAAGCTATTTAAAGAATTAAAAATTAGCTAAGAAATACTTAAAAACATTTAACTTGTTGATTAAAAATAATTTATGATGCAAAAATTGAAAAACAGAGCTTAAGTTTGTCAATTTTGCTCTAAATTGTTAATTTAAGTTTTTTGGATCATTTTTGTAGCTCGATAAGAGGGGGGGGGGGGCGCGTCAAAATTAGAAGTAAATTAGCGGAAATAATTCCTTGGAGACTCTCTAATAAGTTTAATAATCTTCCGCAAGCTCACTTTAAACGCAGAAACGTGAATATCATTTTTCCGATAAAAGAAATTTTCCCATGTGAATATTATGGGGTTCTGCGGGACTTCGCGGAACATCTTAATATTAATGGATTTGGTTCAAACTTGGAGGGATTTCGTTTTAGGGAAATCTACAAAAGGGGGAGGGGTGACATGCCTTCTATTCGAAAAAATGATTCAACAGGTATAATTTTGAACGGAATTTCACATTCCACGAGTGGTCAAGTACATTTTTTTTTTAAATTCCACATTCAAAATACTATTTACCACATATTTTCCCACTAATTTCCACCTGAATTTCTTAATTACAACTAGTATTCCGTACGAAATTAAATATATTTTGTATAAACTATGTACCCTATTTTCACCCGAGAATAATTATAATTAGCTAGAAAGTGAATAAATTGTCGATTCTCTCCTCTAGTCCGAAGAAAGCGTTGGCTGACTTTTTTCACTCATTAAAGGACAAGAAAGAGGGCAGAAAAATGCTAACCAATGTTCATCATCTACACTTGCATTATTATCCGACTCCAGTGCAAGTGTTCGACACGAAACCTTTTCAAGCACCGGATAAGACACACCTAGATAAATTACACAGGTATGTTGAATTATTTTCTTAGACTAAACTAAAAGGAAAGAATGAAAGGAGCTAAGAATTATTATTTTTTTTCTCTCTAATTTTTTGCAATTGAGGGCCCGGATGCAATACGCCTATAGTGCACCTCTTTGACCTCGACAACAGCGCCACCTGACACGCGAACTATTGGGTTTCTCAAAGTTATTAGGGCAATGTTAATGAAAAATATCAGTACATATCAATTCATTTTAATCAAAAATATTGTACTGAGGTCTAAAATGAATTATTTACTATAAGATTTCTTGTTAATATTGAATCGAAATTCAAATTTCTTCCCAATAGTTCCAAATTGGTGGTGCTGCCGCACTATAGGTCAAATTGCATTTTTTTGGTTTAAAATGTAATATAAGGAGAAAGAAAGGAGATCTTAACAAATTTTGTTTTTTAAATAAAGTTCATGTTACGTGAATTAAAGGAAAATATGTAAGAATGCCTACATTGCTTATTGTAGGGGTTGAAGTGAGGGGTGAAGTTGAGCATCTTTAAAAAATTGATGATCTTTTGCTTTTCTTTTTGCTGGATCTCAAAGTGAAACCATGATATCGATACAATTTTTTTTTAAATTGTAGTAAATGCAATGCAGATTAAGGAAAAACTTATCAGGATACCATCAACCCCTAAGTTAGAGGTTGAAGTAAGGGGTAAGTAGCTAAGAATCAGAAAATTGGCTGAAAAACATTATAAAGGGTTTTCGTGCGTGGTAAAAACGATTCTAATAACCATTTCTTCAAAATCCGCAACTGTATGGATGGTTTCTCGCTATCATTATCCTTTCTAGGGGTAGAAATGGACAGCGAGAATCTAAAAAACGCGAAGTATCGCAGAATAGATTTGCAAATGGTTTTCGTGGGTGTTGAATATAATGCATTTCTGCATTATTCTCTACTATTCGAAGAAGGCGTTTTGAAGATCTTATTATTATAAAACTGTATTTTGGAAAATAATTGTTTATAACTAGTAATTTTCTATTGCTGATCAAGTAATGTTTATTACACTTTTATAATGATCATTTTTTTATGACACAACACTCTTTCTTATATTAGCAATGATTCTTCCATCAATCTTCATTAGAAAAAAGCTAAGATTCTAGAATAAATTATATTACATAATAAATTACATATATTTAACTGTTAAGGTCAAGTCACGAGAAAATACAAAGTTTTCAGAATGCCTTCTTCGAATATTCCCTAGAGTGGGGGGAAAGAGGAACTATCCACATAGCAGAGAAAAATGCAGAAATGTTTGTCAAAATTATATTCAACCACCACGAAAACCATTTGCTATTCTGCTATATTTCGCGTTTTCAGATTCTCGCTGTCCATTTCTTCCCCCAGAAAGGAGAATGATAGCGATAAACCATCCATACAGTTGAGGATTTTGAAGAAATGGTTATTCGAATCGTTTTTACCACCCACGAAAACCCTTTACAATGTTTTCCAACGAATTTTCTGATTTTTAGACACTTACGCATTAATTCGATCTCTAACTTAGGGGTTGATAGTATCTTATAATTTTTTCCCTAATCTGTATTACATTTACTATAATTACAAAAAAATTGTATCGATATAATGATTTCAACTTCACCCCTTACTTCAACACCTACAATAAGCAATGTAGGCATTCGTACATATTTTCCTTTAATCCACGTAACATGAATTTTATTTTATTTTTTTAATTTGTTGAGTTATCCCTATTCCTTCTCATTATATTAGATTTTAAACCAGAAAAATTCATTTTGACCTATAGTGTGACAAGGCGAAACTTTTTTCTGTTATAAGTTTTTTTCTCGATGGTTATCTTTAATAAAAAAATTCAAAAAGTGAAAAAAATGTCCTTAAATTCAATTATTAATTAAAACATAAATCGTCATAACTCAGTCAAATATTATTGTCACCTTTAAAAATTTGCTACAGCTACGCATGATAATCTAGCGATACCTACAATCCAGAAAAAAATGTAACTGACTGTTGCCTAATAATAGTAATTACTTGCAAATTGAGACCGGTCGGTTATTATATTTTTTTAGTTTTGCCGACAAAACGTATCGAGAGAAGTTCAATGTTGAAAAAAATTTCAAGTGAGGTATTTGTTTCTCACAATTCAAGGAAGATTTTTGAAAGTTTTTAGACTGATGAATTGAAAATTGACTTTCTGCTGGTGAAATTAAAAAAATAGGTTACCGAACGGTCTTAATTTGCAATTATTTGTCATTAAACAAGAGGCAGCTTTAATTTTTCAATTATTTTTAGGTATCGCTAGATTATACTGAGTGAGTATACCACATTTTGAAAATTGCCAATCAACAAAGTTTCTAAAGTGGAGACGGGGCATACCGCTTACACACTAAGAAATTCACATGGAATCTTTTTAAACTAATCGTAAGATCTGATGAGGGAACTGTGTTCCCGAAACGTAATCGATTCGATTTTCCTTTCTAAATGAATTTCAACTATTAGTCTGGAAAATATCTTATTTATTAGGTTCTCTTACATAAATTTATAAATTAAAAATGGTCAATAATTAAAGGTAGTTTTTTCTTGTGGCCTTAGGTCTTGAGCTTTATGGATTTTGATATAAACGATGTTTATTTTTCGAAACCTGTTAATGCGTTTCGCTATAATATTATGGCCTCATCAGAACTGTAACGACTACAAGAGAATAATAAAATTTACGTTTTTAGAGCATAAAATTTACACCATAAATATAATTTACAACAACGCACGTTCACCACATTAACCGTCTAGGTAACAATATTGAAATTTTGAAAAAAGAAATTTAAAAGACATAGGTGGTGGTTTTAAATTTTTCAACATTTCTCAAATTCGAAATTTCTTTTTTCTTGTACATTTCTTTTTTCAAAATTTCAATATTGTTATCTAGACGGTTAATGTGGTGAGCGTGAATTGTTGTAATTTATATTTATGGTGCAAACTTTATACTCTAAAAATATACATTGTATTATTCTCTTGTAATCGTTACAGTTCTGATGAGTCTATAATATTATATCGAAATGCATTAACACGTTTCGAAAAATAAACATGGTTTATTTTAAAACCCATAAAGCTCAAGACCAAAGGCCACAAGAAAAACCCACCTTTAATACTAATTTTGATTCTATAAACTTAAAAAATTGTCAATAATATTTAACCGAGTTATGAAGATTTATCTGTTATAAATAATTTAATTAAGGGAAAATTTTTGTTTACATATTTAACTTAAGTTAGAACAAAGTTTCATCTTGTCATTCTCTACAAACCCGTATTTTTTAAATTTCAAATTTCTGAACATTAAAATTTGGATATCATGAGACGCTTGGACAATTCTCTTCAGTGTTTTCGAACGCTCGTCCTCTTATTACATCCGGACCCTCAATTGATAATTTGTTGTTTTCTTTTTATCAGCGAGTCTCTGAGATCGATGGGATGGGCAGATCAGGAATTTCCTATTCCTGATCCTAACATTATTTTCCCCTCAAAAATTCACGATGGTTGGCCCGATCCCCATGAAACTTCTAGGAAAATGTGGAACTGGGACAACGAACTTTTTGGTAAGATATATAGTTTTTTTAAAGAGAAGCAGCTATTCAATTATTCGAAATGAGTATAAAATGGAAAAAGTAATAATTATAGATTATGGTAAAGTAGGAAAGGAGAAACAGAAAGAGAAACTGAAAATTTAAAATTTAGCAGGGAAAGGGAAAATGAAATTGGAAAATTTAGCAGGGAACGGGAATGCAGAATCGGAAAAAGGAAGGAAAACTTACATCGAAATTCTGGAATTAGGAAACGGCAAAACAAGTGCCTCTGGGAAAATTTTTCTGGACCTTACAATTTTGATCCAATTTTCACGTATTTGTTTTTATCCCATTCTGTTGAAATTATTTATATTTATTCAAAATATTATAAATATATTAAAGACAGTCCTGGGAATTAATACCCATCAGCTTATAATTGTTTAATATAATTTTTTAATGGAAAAGTAATGAGCGACAGGGCTTCTTCAAGATTAAAAAAAAATTAGCTACTTTTTTTTTCAATTTTTTGTTCAGGATACACGTAAAAATAATGCTGATGAACAATTCGTTAAAAATAAAAAATAATTTTCAATGTTATAAACAAATTTAGTAAGGAAATACAATTTTTCGTCATTTCTGGTTCTAAAGAGTTCGTTACTTTGACCTTGCCAATATTCATTTATTATGTTATTTTATCAAGTAGCTATATTTGTTTAATTTATTAACAATTTTATAAAAAATTTTCGAGTCTTAAAAACAAATGATGATTTTTGTCAGTTTGTAGCCAATAGTTTTCGTTTTCTTTTTTCAACGGAATCTGCTTGATAATATTCGTCTCATGATATTTGATCTATAAACAATAATTATCAATAATTTACCAAGCAACATTGATAAAATAGTTTTTTTATAAATAATATGATACTGAGTGTTTTTGTGTCTTTGTAGTCTATTTCATGAGAAAAAGACATTCATTCATTGACAATTTGTCAAATTATGAAGTTGTTTATAAACATGCTTATTAAATAAACAATTATTCTTAACTGATAAACTGTCATGAAGGAAGGATTTTTCAAAGTAACTTTTGAATTAATTTCGTAGGAAAAATATAATATGCTGGTTGAAAATTGACGGAAATATGTATTTGTTTATTATTAGCAACTATTTTGGATTAATGACAATGGTTCTCTACATGCGTTTATTACATTTTTCATATTTTGATTGCCTAATTAGAAAATAAAAATATCTATGCTTCCATTTAAAATACTCTAAAATATAATTAATAATCGTAGATTAAAATAGATATTAAAATAACTACATCGGCTTTTATACAATTTTAATTTAATTTTAATTTTAATCGGCTTTTAGTAATCTGTAAATTTAGCTTAAATATAAGATTTTATATTCATATGGATACTTTCAGCAGGAATTAGAAACAAAAAACTCTTCAATTTTAAAAGATTTACAATTCAAAGTTCTGCAATTTTGAAGAGTTAGAATTGGAAATTCTTAAATGTGAAAAGTATATAGAATTAAAAATTATTCCATTTTGAAGATTTATATTATCAAGGCATGTAATTTGAAGCATTTTTTAGAAACAGTTCCAATTTGCAAATTTATAATTGAGAACTATTAAATTATAAATAAATTTAAGTTAAAATTCTTAAATTTTTATGATGTTTTAAATCAAAAGTCAAGTTTTAATTCCAAATCTTCCAAATTGAAGCAATTTTGAATTTAAAGCATAACAATTAAAGAATGTTTAATTATTAACCCTAAAACTTACGTAACTTTTAATTATAAATTGTCAAAATTTAAAGAAGAATTTAAAAAATTTAAAGAAGATTTAAAATGTGAAATTCTACCATTTTAAAGAGTTACATACAAATAAAAACTCTTGAATTTTAGAGATATATAAACAGAAAATTTTTAGTTGGGAAGATTTTTATTGCTTTTGGAGATCTAAAGTCAAATTTCAATTCTGAAGTTTCGAATGGAAATCATCAAAATTAGAGAATTGTTAATTGTTAATTGTAAAAATTAAAAACGCTTCAATCTTAAATATTCACAAGTCAAACTTTTACAATTTGGAATCGAATGTGAATTCAAGTTTTCAATTCTGAATCTTCCAAAGTGAAGAAATTTCATATGTAAATAATCAAAATTAACAACTCTTTTATTTTGAATATTTGCAATTTAAAGTTCTACAATTTTGAAGAGTTACAATATTGAAAACTCTTCAGTTTTTAAGATCTATAAATACAAATTCTTAATCGGGATGATTTTGATGGTTTTGGAAATCTAAGGCCAAGTATTCAATTCTAAAATTTTGAATGGAAATCATCAAAGTTACAGAATTTCTAATTTCAAAATTAAAAACGCTCTAGTTTTACACATTTACAATTTAGAGTTCTAAAATTTTTTAAGATAGAATATTGAAAACTCTTCAATTTTAAAGATCTACAAATAAAAAATCTTAAATTCAGATGATTTTGGAAATGTAAAGTCAAGTTTTCAATTACAAATCTTCCCAATTAAACAAATTTTGAATGGAAATCATTAAAATTAAAAATTCTTTTATTTTAAATATTCACAATTTAATTTCTAGAATATTGAAGAGATAAAATTGAAAACTCTTTCACTTTCAAGATGTATAAATAAAAATTCTCGAACTGAGATGATTTTGTAAATCTAAAGTCAAGTTTTCATTTCTGAATTTTTAAAATTGAAGAAATTTGAAATAGAAATCATCAAAATTACAAATATTAAATTTAAATTGTTGAAGTTAAAAACTCTTCAATTTTAAATAGTTATAATTTAAAGTTCTATAATTTTGAAGAGTCCCATTTCAAAATTTTTTAATTTTATGGATAAATAAATAAAATTTCGTAAATTAAGATGATTTTAAAGATCAAAAGTCAAGTTTTCAATCCTAAATATTTCAAATTAGAGGAATTTAGAATTTAAATCATAAAAATTACAGGATTATTTATTGTTAAACTTAAAACTTGCATAATTTTTAATTGTAATTGTCAAAATTAAATATTCATCACTTTTAAATATTTTCAATTCAAAGTTCAACAATTTTGAAGAGTTACAATTGAAAGTTTGTGAATTTGTAAAATAGAGGATTGCAAATTATTCAATTTCTGAAATTTATATTTTAAAGGTATGTCATTCTGAACATTTTTTTTATATACTTTAATGTTGAAGACTTACGATTGAAATTTGTTCAGTTTTTAATATTTGCAATTGAAACTTTTTTATTATTTTATGTGTATGATAGAAAATGATTTTTTTAAGTAGTTCTATTTTGAAGATTTAAAATTAAAATGGAAAAATTGAAATTATTGATAAATAAATAAAAAATTTTATTTAAAACCTTTTAACTGCTGCATATTATGCGCAAAATGTATATTTATTGATTTAACGATATTTTAAATAAATAGGAATATTTTTAACAAAATGGGATGGTCGAATTTAAACATAATAAATCAGTTTAAAATTGTTTGGGCACTTTATTTGCCCCACCATAAAAGGGAAAATAGAATCTGGGAAACAGAATTGGGTGAGGGGACAATAATTGAGGGCCCGGATGAAATAAGGGGACGAGCGCTCGAAAACGTGAAAAAATAATGTCCAAGCGTCTCGTTATATGCAAATTTTAAAGTTCAAACAAAGAAAATATTTAATATAGGCTTGCAGAGAATAACATCGCGGATTTTTTAACGATTTGAAGTTTTTTTCTCCAGTGAATAATTTTTATGATAAAATTTTGTTTATCAATAATTAATTGCAAATTGAGATCGGTCCGTAATTACATTTTTTAGTTTTGCCGACAAGAAGTATCGAAGGAAGTTCAAAGTTGAAACAATTTTCAGTGAGGGAATTGTTTCTTACTATTCAAGGAATATTTCTAAAAAAATTTAGATCAAAAAATTAACAATTGACGGAATTATATATTTTATAAGTAAGCGTACTATCATCCAGTGTAATCGTCGTTGGCGGACGTTTTCTTATAAAATACCTTATTTTATCAATTTTTAATCGATCTGTTTTAAAATTTCTAGAAATCTTCCCTGAATGGTGAGGCACAAACGCCTCACGGCAGTTTCAATTTTTGTATTCTTTTGATAGGTATCGCTAGGGTATAATTTGTGTGTATTATAAATTTCAAAACTGTCTTAATAACATTCAGCTGATTTATGACGACTTATGTTTTAAAAAATAATAGAATTTGGGGAATTTTTTTCAATTTTATTATTAAAACTATTGATCGGGGAAAAACGTTTAATGTCAAAATTGTTTTGTATTGGTATTCTCTACAAGCCAGTATTTTTTTAAATTTAATTTTTTGAACTTTAAAATTTTCATATCACGAGACGCTTGGACAGGTGACGAGATGTGCATCGCCGATCCCTACATTGGCGAGTCCAGCGCTCGAGCGCAAATACTAAAACCTTGTTGTCTCGGAAAGTGAGCCCCATTGGATAAAACAAATATACGCACCTAATATATTTTGATGTACTTTCAAAGTCCTTTGTAAACTTTATAAAGCTCGAGTCGAGTCGGTGACGCACATCTCGCGACCACTCCTTGTTGGTGTGTTTTCGAGCGCTCGTCCCCTTATTGCATCCGGGTCTTCAATTATCCAAGATAAATATAAAAAATAGTAAAATTTCAATAATTTGGTTAAATTGGCATTTTCCTTTAAAAAATGCAATTTTAGAACAGAATATAAAAATATATGAAATAAACCGTAAAGGTAGAAGGGATCTTCTTCTTTTAGAAACTAACCGGATATTGCCAGTGCCATTTGAACGTCAACCAGTTTTGGTCCAAGTTCCTTTTCATCAACAAATCGTCTTTCAACAACCAGCGGCTAAGGAGGAAAAAAAGCTGAGCTTGCTGACAGCCTTCTTTCAGAAACTGCTTCGCATAAAAAATGCTCTCTTTCATGAGGAAAAGCCACATGACGACTGCGAAGACAGAAAAAGCTAGGCAACGATAACCAATAAAGTCAATGGTTACGTCAATTCAATACTTTACGTCAATTCAAAGACGAATAAAAAGGTCTAGTTTCACAAAAAAGCATCTTGTTATGCACCACCATCTGTGATAAAGTCCTAATTTAACATTAGAAGGACATTTTTATTTCTTCTTCAGTTTTCAAAATAGAGTTTAATTTTTATTGCATGATTTTTAAAGATTGAAAATTTTAAATGATGAGTTTTTGGTGAATGGAGAGTGGAAATGAAAAAGTCAAGCGCCTAATTTTTGAAATCATGTTTATTTACTCAAAAATTCGAATACACATTGGTACCAAAGGACTTTTTTGGGAGTGTATTTTCCAAAGTAAAAAAAAAATATGTCTTTATTATCCTGAATAAATCAACTACTTAAAATAAATAGAAACCCAACACATTAGGTAAAAGAAATAATAAAGGAGAAAACATTTTTGATATATAACGCAACCTAAAGTTGTTCAAAAATGATGAACCTTAAAAGATAATGATTTTTGTTCAAAAAATGCTAAGTTTAAAAGTATCAATTTTCGGTGAAACACCAAATATATGGATTTGTTATCATGAGGATTAATTTTCCACAAAAAAGACAATTTTTCAACAAATATGATGAATCTTTAAACAAAAAGTTACTTTTTTGCCAAGTAGTTCAACTTTTATCCGATAGTTGTATATTCAACAAAAAAAGATGAATTCTGAACAAAAAATGTAATAGTTGACATTTCAATTCAAAAAGATTTTACTATTAAATCAAAAATAGTTGAATCCTCAATAAAAAATATGAATTTCCAACGAAGAAGATTAATTCCCTATTCAAAAAGACAAATTATTACCAAAATGGTTACGTTTGCAACCAAAGAAAATAATTTCGAACTAAAATGATAAATCTTCAACCAAATACTTATTTTTACAAAAGTGATTCAACTAATAACCAAATAGTTTTTTTTTCAACCAAAAAATATTAATTCTTAAAGAAGAATGTAATAGTTGAGAATCGAACTAAAAAAAATTTTCAATTTTAAATAAAAAATATTTGATTTCATCCAAAAATACGAAATTTTAACAAAATGTTTGAATCATCAGCCAAAAAAGATTAAAATTTTAAACCATACATTTGCAGTTCTAATACGAAAAGATAAAACGTCAAACAGAGATGAATTTTCAAACCCTAAAGACGATTTTTCATAAAAATTGCTGAATTTGCATCT
>CAKNWT010256582.1:0-14819 GCA_932066315.1 Andricus coriarius
CCATTAAATTTGTTGTTTTTTAAATTTTTCTTCAAAAAATTTTGTTTCTAACATTTTTTTTGTTATTTTCTTACCAAAAATTTTGTTTTAAAAATTTTTTTTCAAACATTTCCTTCAAACCTTTTTTAAACAATTTTTTTCAAATTTTTTCTTTTGGCGCCCACTTTTATTAATTTTTTTTCGTGTAATATTGTATTTTTCGCATTTAAGGCCATTTTACAAACTTTTGATAATGACATAAAATGTCATTTTTAATGAGCATTTAAAATTTGCATCGTCGGAACTTAGAAATTTCATCGCGTGCTGCGACAATTTTTTTGATAACAAATTTTTTAAAACTTTCGTGTAACGTTTTGCTTTTTAGGTGTTTCAGACTATTTTAAAGCGGTTAAAAATTACATCGAATGTAAATTTTTCGGAACATTTACAATTTATCATGAAGCTTATAGAGCTTGGCATCTTTTTTCTTAAAAAAAGGAAGTGTCTACGTGTACGAAATTTCGGTACGAATATGGATATGTTTCCACAAAAATCCAGCTATTCGTACCCAAATTTCCGTCATTTTGAAATAATGAACCCCATTACATCCGACGGCGGGCCCATATTTGGCCATCTCTTGCGCAGAGTCTGGCCGACCGTACATTCACGGTCATTTTGAAACAACGAACCAGAATTTATCCGACGGTCTGCTCATACTCGGGCTAGGGTTTGAAATATGGAGACGCATCGAACCGTTTTAATGCCCCCAAATTAAAGAATCGTTCAAAGTTTTTGAAACATTACTTTTTACATTTATTTTTTATTTTTCTATATGCGAGCGTGCGGAGATCGCGTATTTAATGTTTTGGAGCTTGACTTTAATTAAATTTGTTAAATGTGAATTCATTTTTAAAGAGAGAAGGTGAAAGAAAAAAATAATTTTTTACAACACTATCATGAAAATGGCGTGTTTTCGTACTTATGATCTGTGTGTAATGTGGCGCATTTCGAGCGATACGAATAAAGAACGTACGAAATGAGGAATGCTTACGAAAAGGCCTCTTTTCGTAAGCATTCCACATTTTCACAATAAGTGGAAGGAAGATAGTTAGATAAAGACGGAAATAGGTCGATGTTTTCAGCGACAACTGAAGCGCCCTCGTCTCGCGACTTACCGTGCAGAAATATATACGCTATAAAAACTAATCAGTACTTAAAATATTAAATTTTGTCTTTTCAAATTGATGACATTTCTTTATGAGCAAACTATACATTTTTATTAGTATATCATTAAGCTATTTCCCTTTCGGCGAGCCTCTAGGGGTAAGCGTGACACTACCCGATTCGGGTAGTATTTTTTAGGTGGATTTGTAGTAAATGGGCTCACCACACCCACGATCGCCAACAGCAACGCAGTAGTATCAGACGGTCACCCATTCAAGTACTAACCGCGCCCAACACTGTTTAACTTCAGTGATCTAACGGGAACTGGTGCTTCCAGCGTGGTATGGCCGTTGGCATATTAGTAATTTGTATTAAAAAAGTAATTTTTCATTTATACAATTTAAATTTTCCCGCAACTTTGACTTGAGCAACTATAGCGCATCTAGCGGCGGAGAGGCTACTGGTTTTTATAACCTTATTTCTGAATCCTGTCACGCGTGTGTTCGGTTTTCTTTAAAAGTTAAATCAATGTGATTGGTTTTTTTCCAGTCGGGGGGCTTCGCCCTCTGCACCCACACCAGGGCTGCGCCCTGGGCCGCCCCCCCCGGCAACTTTGATATGGTAGAGTTTTTTTCACGCTTTTTTCATGATCTTGTTGTAAAAAGTATCGTGCATGTCTCGTGGTAGGCCCTTTTCTTGACTCGTGCAGTGTTTTTAGACTCGTCTTCGGTTCGGGCACCTTCGGTGCCCTCACCTACGACTCGTCCTAAAAACACTGCACTTGTCACGAAAAGGCCGTCGCCTACCACTTGTAATGCAATATACTATTGTTTTTGTTTCATGGTCCGGGGTTGCAATGCCCCTCCCCCTGGACCAATTGTTTTTTTTTTTTTTTTTGAAAGTTACAATTGTTTAAATTCTCTTCAGTAATTAAGTTTTTTTTTCGTTTGTTATTTTATTTTATTCCTGTTCTTCTTCATCGTCTCGTAGATATGTGATGCCTCCCATGATCAGAGAATAAAAATTTCTCTCTATTGTCTGTCCAAATGGGTTATCTTCTTCTTCTGTGGTGACCGTTGTGCATTTAGGTTCGTTGTTTCACGTTTTCGGGTTGATTTTATTGTGTCCAGTCCTTATTATTTTTTTGTTTGTTCGTTTGCTTCTCTGTCGTCGTCGTTCGTTAGATCTTTTTAACTGCCTGCACAGAGAAAAATGGCTAGTCAGCCTGAACATTTAGAATGTCAGACTGACTATATTTCAGTTTTAACTATGGGACAGCCTCTTAGATGGTCTAGCGTACGAACCATGGTGTGTCAAAATTTGACGGTTGGCTTCACTATCCCAGAGTGTAGAGTTTACGATCCTGGAGTTTAAAACTCATTATCTCAGGAATTTTAGTTTGACTATTCTAAAATGTTAAATTGATCATATCAGGGGGTCAACTTTATTATATTTTGTCCTTCTTCTACCTACATATATATTCCTTAGAATAAGAGAGACAAGAGACGGAAATTAAATTAATAAATGAAACCTGAAAAACATGAAAATTGATATAAGATTGATCAATTCTGAAAGCATCTTTATTATTTTTGAAGAGTAGGATCACTTGTGACATGATTGTATATGCATAAAAACTTTGACACCATAATACTTTGAGCACGAGAGGCTAAGGAAACGGCGTCACTGCACTTAATTAAAACATTAATACTGGAAAATTTAGAAAACAATATAAATGCGTGTTACTAATATTGCAAGTCTTGCTTCTTTCTCAACGAATTACAAAATGTTGAGCACATTTTTGGTCGAAAATGTTGAGAATGCACTAATTAATGAGTGACGCCTTTGTCATTAATCCGTCGGAAGTATTGAATTTGACGTTCAAAATCAGAACGAAAAACACTCAACCCACTCTCTAACATGTTTTGCACATTATATTCACTCTCGACACATGTTTGAAGTATCAACAGATGGTTTAAACTAATTAAAAGTGTTGTATAATACGGCAAACTTGACACCGAACGTCAGTCGCTCCAAAAATGCGTTTAGGTTGTCGGGTGTGTTCGCTCGGCGTTCGGTAGAGTTCGTGACACAGCCACTTCTGTTTGACATTCTGGAGTGTCGATTGACATTCTGGACTGTCGATTTGACTATACTGATAATCATTCTGCATCACCTGTGGATATTCAAACAGACTATAAAATTATGGTCTGCCTGACTATGAAGAAAAAATTGTGGATGGTACTTGAGACTATCTACTTTATCAAACTGACCATCTAAATTTTGACACTTCAATTTGGACTATCCATTTTTCTCCGTGTGGTCATTTCTCTAACCTGCCGTTTCATCTCGTCCAAGGTGTTGTGTTGTTTCTCTGGGGTTGTTGCCTCGCATCTTACAACACTTCTCGTTTCCAGAATGCTATGTCCCGGAACGCATACTCCTTTTCTGGGGGTTTTTGTGTCCTTGTTTTTCTTTTATTTCTGTCCGATCGTTACTGTGGTGTCCCTTGTGTATTTCTTTATCATCCTTTCAGATACCTGTGTGCCTTGGCTTCTGAGTTTTTTCTGTAGTTGTCCGTCCATTTTCTTGGCTTATAGTTGTTCGGTTCTGCATATAAAATGAAATTTGTTGTTTTACCTCTGTTATGTTTTTGCCTTATTTCCCGTTATTTTATTTGATATTCGAAAGAAAAACTTTTTGTTGTTTATTGTATAATATTTTACCTTATAATTTGAATCGGAGGTTCGCTTTGCGTTTGTTACCACGTTGTCTTATGTCCTTTTGATTCGAAAGCTCTTGGTTAACTGATTTTCCGTTTATCGTTCCCAAGATTGCTACTCAATGCTATTGTTGTTGTTATGGTTTCCCTGGGTCTTCCCTGAGTAATTGCTTATCGGTGGCTCTTGCTGATTAATTAAACCTACCTACCTGTCTTGCTTTTCGATCTCGTTCTAATTAATCCTATCGAAATTTCCAATATAATCTTACTTATTTCTCTTAATTTTATCGGTCCATATTATACGATTGTTTTCATTCATTTCTTCCTTTTCATCTTTTCCGCTCATTTTGCCTTGCTCATTTGATACAATGTATAACGTTAGTTTTAGTTTTGGCCTTCTTGTCTCACATTTTTTATCTTACATGTATTCTCTTATTTGTATTTTTCTCTTTATTATATTTATTCTCTATATTTTTCGGCTACTTTGCCTTCCTTAAGTTTTATACTTAATTTTATTCGGTTCTGGGCTCTACAGTCTCGTCGAAATTTGTTTGTAAATTTGATTCGATTCTGGACTCTTTAGCCTCACTTAAATGTTATACTTAAGATTATTAGATACTGGGCTCTACTTGTCTTACTTAAAGGAGGATGCCAGTGTCATATAGGATTCCGGACCCATAACGTCTAGATCTGAAAAGTGTGTAAAGTTGTTGTACTTGTTCCAGGAAACAAAAAACTCAATGGGTGTAACCTCTGGAATTGAGCCGTTTCTAAGATATTGGTTTTCAAAGTCGTAAAGTTGATATATTGTGAATACTGAGCTTGCTTTTCAGCAAATACGTTTGGTTCGTAACCTTATTCTTCTGGCATGAGTCACAGCTAGCTATTCGTCTTCTGATGACCTTTGCGAAACGAGGATAGTGAAAATATTCGTTCAACATCCTAAAAACCTTTTGAGCACCTACATGCCTGTAGAGCTCATGACATTCATCAATTAACTCATTAATGATTCCATTTGTTAGCCACAATTTTTTTTCAGTTTGGGTTGTCATGTATATGAGACCTTGTATTATGTCGTATCTCATGGCTTTTCCTTCCTTTACGTCCTTAATCTTCTGACGCAACAAGCTGAAGCTCATTTTGTTCTTTGTCACACTGCTTTAGCATTTTTCTCAGTTCAGAGGATGGCCTTTTTGCTAGTCTGTATAGGAAGATCTTTGCCTCGTTTAGATCGAATCGATATTCAGATTCGTGCGAGGGTATTCTGCTAAGCGTTTTGGCAATGATGTCCTTCTTACCTTCGCTGTATTGTATCTCGAAATAATAGTTCTGAATAGCCATGATCCATCTGGTTAATCTTCCACTGACTAATTTGCAGGTTTTTAAGAACGTGAGAGCTTTTTGATCAGTTCGAATGATCAATTTTGCACCAAGAACGTAGGACCGGAATTTCATGAGTGCCCATACGATCGCAAGCAGTTCTTTTTCTGTTGTCTAATAGGATACTTCCGACCCTTTCAGTGTTCGGCTGGCGAATGATATTGGGAGATGTTCTCCATTTTCCCCTAATTGGTATAGCACTGCGCCTAGCGCCGCATCGCTTGCGTCAGTCTGCAGATAGAACGGTTTACTAAGATCCGGATACGTGAGTATAACAAATTCGCAGAAAAGACATTGTACCTTCTTAAAAGCATCTTTCTTTTCCAGGTCCCAGATCCATTTTCTCCCAACTCTCCGCAGGTCCAGGAGTGGTATTATTTCTTCCGCGTGATCCTTCGCAAATTTGGTATAGTAGTTGATTAAACCAAGGAAGCCTTTCAGTTCTTTAACATTTCTCGGTTTAGGATATTCATGAATCACCTTCACCTTTTGAGGGTCTGGCTTTATCTCATGAGGAGTTAGAATGTTACCCAGGAATTTTACCACTTTTCAAAAGAAGTGAACTTTTTGGAAGTTCACCGTAACATTATGATTTTCCAGGCGTTTGAAAGGGATTTCTAGGTGGTCCATATGTTGTGCGTTGTCTTGTAAAGTACATAGCATGTCGTCTATAAACGTTATCACAACATTCCCTATTCCCCTAAAGACTATATCTAGACTCCTTACGAGCGCGGCTGTGCTTGTTTTTAAGCCAAATGGTGTGACGCAGAATTCATAGCATTTACGTTCATGGAGAAAAGCCGTATATTTCATAGAGTTTGGATGTAGTAGAGGTATTTGCCAAAAACTGCTAATTAGATCAAGCGTAGACATGACTTTTGTGCCCGTACATCTTCGAAATAGAACTTCGCCGGTTCTGCGCATTCGTAGTCGTTTGTCATGATTTCGTTCAATTTGCGTGCGTCGAGACAGATTCTAATGGATCCGTCTTTTTTTGGTGTTAGTACTATTGGATTTACGTACCCGCTGTTTAATCGTCGGATTAGTCCTAGTTCGAGGAGAGTTTCAAATTCCCTTTTTACTTTTTCTCTTAAATACATGGGTATCGGATATGTCCTCATAAGGACTTGAAAACCCTTTCTTTTTCATCTGCGCTTAGTACCGTGCATTGAGCTACTTGTTCTCTAATTTCATCGTCGGCCAGTGCGAACTTATTTTGACAAATAACACCCTTGTATTGTTTTCAAAATCAATCGCACTTTTCAATTTTTTCAAAAGGTCGATTCCTACAATGCAGTCTTTGTTTAGCTTAGGTACTACTAAGAAAACATATTTTCCTTCACAATTACTCATCTTAAAGTTCGCATAGACGTGATGTTTTAGTTTTACAGGTTTTGCTCCCGTTGCACCTACAATGTACGTACCTACTATCGGCAGTAATTCGCATTCCTTGAAGTTTTCATGGTTATTCATAAAAAATGCTTCTGACACGCACGTAACCTTGCTACCGGTATCAATTAGTGCCTGCGTTCCGACATTTTTTACTGTCATTTGTAGTACTGGGCATTTGTCTACATTTTTTGATAATTCGTTATCTTCATTCCCTAGAAGATCACTCCGCATGTCTAGCGGGAGAGTTTGTTTAATTATTTTGCCCCGGATATGCCTCTATTATATTAATTTCTACCAAATCGAGGCTCGTGCATTTCCCGAATCGTTTAGACCACTTGCAGTCTTGCAATTTGCAACCTCTTCACGTAGACAGCGGAGGTCTTATATATAATGGTATTTTTGATACTTCATTGCTAGGATTATTTCGATTATCATTTTCAAAATTGTCTCCTATTTCTATCTGTCCATTACCTAGATTTACGAGTGCATGCCTATTATAGTCGCGCTTGTATATGCCATCTTCCACGTTGCCATTTGAGTACTTGGGAATTGTCCCATTTTGATTTCTTGGATGCGACGGATTCTGCGCACCAAACCATTGACCATTCGCATGTTCAAACTTTTGAGGCCGATCAGCAGAGGGGTTATTTCTAGAGCCCCTATTTTCATATCCCCGGTATTCTTTGTTGCTGTGGTGCCATTCTTGGTATCCGCGGTTTTCATCTCCCTGGTATCCCTTATTGCCCTGATTTTTATTTTCTGGGTGATCATTTTCCACCTGTTTTCTTCTGTAATTTAAATGCCGGCTGCCGTAGTTTGCTCGGTCATTGTAATCGCGGCAGTTATTATTATAAGGGTTGCCACGATAATTTCGATCCCTGTAATTCGTGCTTTTCCAGGGTGAACTGTTACGTTCTTGATGTGAACTTTGATGGTCGCTCCAAAAATATTTATTTTAGTATCTTCGCATGTTTCCACACCCTTAGTACGCGTTATTTCCTCTAAAATTATTACGCGATTCTCCCCGATTAAAAGTATTTTTCTCATTGTGGTTATTGGAATCGTACACTGGATTGCCTTGCGGTGAATAATGCTGTCTGTTGTTCAGAGAACCCAATTGGTCCATGGCATCCAAGAATTCAATAAACTCTTCGCAAGTTTTCATGTTTCTTATCATAAATGCGGTTCTTACTTCTTCTGAGAAGTGTCTAAAAAGGCTTACGATTATTTCGTAGTCAGAGGGTACATTTTCTCGTAGTTTAGTTTTAATCTTATTTCAAATTTACTGAATTATAAGATTTTTTCGAGATAAAACTATTTTCTTGAAAATGTTTTCAATTTCAAATTTTCTTATAGTTTTTTTTTCTATTTTCAATTTTCAACATTATACGATTTTCCTGAAAATTTGTTGATTTTTAAATTTTTTCGTAATTTGGTTTTTGTCTTATTCTAAATTTTCCAAATTATAGGTTTTACTTGGGATTTGATTTTCCGATCCTAATTTTATATTTGTTCGCTATTTACTTTGATTTCGGAATTAAATGTTTTCGATTTCATTTAACTTATCTGTTACCTATAATTGCTTTTTGTTTATGCATAATATTCAGATGGGTCTCCTAACATGTTTTCCCCAACTTATCAGCTCGATTGTCGACCTATGGCACGCTATAATTGCTTTCCTAATCAGCATGTGTTGACAATATTCGTCGCGTTCGGATATTTATAGTCGCGGTGCGTCCGAGTGTCTTCGTATTGCGTTAGAGAAAATTAATTAATTTCGCTCGGATTGGGTTATATTCCCACAGAAAATTTTGACGCAAATCCCTCTCGGACATTTACAAACTCCTGTGTCTCACCAGGGGTATCAGTTGTAACGTTATTGAATATCTTATATGCGTCATCATTTATTTTTAATTTACTAATACTTTCCGACGTAGAGTTGAGATCCAACAACTCGGGACCAATTATACAAATCGGGTCAAGTTTGGGAAGAACATTAAAATCAACTCTTACCACCCTGTTCTTTAAACTTACTAACAGTGACACCCGAGGAACGGGAATGGGTACTCCATTTTCCCCTGGACGAACTTCGATGCTGTTTTTGATGCGCAAGCTTTTAAAACAAAAATAATTGGCAATTAAGAATTCTTGACAAATTTAACTCTTGATAGATCTCAACTCAACCCCGGCTGATGATTAAAAAAACTTATCCTGATTTGGACTACGACTCATTTCATTAACTAATGGCAATGTTTTGGCGAATTTATATTTTTTCTTTGGATTGTGGGATCACAGGAGAGCCAAGAAAGGAACACGTATGAAAAATTTTCATATTGCCTAATCTGAGCCCGACCGACTTTTTTCCGAGCATCTAGGATTTTTCTAAATTTATTTCCTTCGAATCGCCATAACTAAAGTTTCCTCCTAGCAAGACTTAGTGCAATGTCTGGCAGTGGGCTTAAAAATGTAATCCTTTCACATGGAACGTTTTGAAGTTATCGTTCAAATCTAGGATTCCATCCTGGGTGTTTGCTCCCACCATAGGTTTTGTAGACTTCAACGCGAACCACGGATTAAATATTGAGTCAGTATTTCACAGATATTGCTTTTTGGCTTTTTGAAAAATGATAGCTGGGTTTTTCGAGACTCCCCGTCCGGGCGTGCTAGTGCAGATTTAAGTCTCTTATTTGGTAGGTCAGCCTAGGGCCCTAGGTCGAAGACCTGATAGACGAAGGCTATTCGTTTCCAAAGAGAAGCACAAACTCCATACCATACAGATAATAAGGAAAGGTCAGCTACATATGAGGTTATTTTTGGGGAATCTTATAGAAAAAGGAAATATTTAGGTGAGGTGTTCTTTTGGAACATCAGTCTTACTCACGTTATCATCCTGGGTGCTCAAACTACCGTAAGTTGGAACTGGCCCGCGGTGAAGTTAAGTCCCACTTCCGAGGAAATCTAGCGATATCTATCCGTTCACCGTTTCACTATCGATCTTTCAATTTCTTCAAAAACTTGTTAGAAATGTATCGGTGGGTTGCACCGGTGTCAACTGACACTCTAAATTTATGATCTTTGAAATCTATTTTTGTCTAACTAACTCTTTTCATCCGCGTTATATGAAAGCGATAAGTTCTGACTTCTAAAGTACAAAGTTAAAAATACTTATTTTAAACAGTTTCTATCTCTGAAATAAGTTAATAGACACCCAATTAACATAGCTACACACCCAGGGCGCCAAGAACGAGACGCCAGAAAATGTGCGCCATCAGAGGGTTAAAACACAATCAATATTCTCGTTTGATTTTTCAGCTACCTCCGAACGTTATTTCGTTCTCTTCGTATCACTTTTATTTCTCTTTTATGCAACCAACTTATCGCTACCTGTCCATAATGCCGCGTTATTTTCTAAAAACGAATCTACCTCGAATGTTCTGTTATTAATTTTCTCTCTTTGATTTTCGTTTGTTTCCGTTTCTATTGTGCAATTTTTCGCGTCCTACTCTAGCTTTTCTTGCCCTTTCTCTTTCTATTCATTTTTCTTTCTTCCTAAGAATTTATTTTCTTCCTAACTGTCTTAGTTCTAATTTTTTTCGCTACTTTTCTAACGTATTTACTGTATTTGGGGAAAGCAAACCAGCTGCACATCTACATACCTTTATATTCTGTTTATCTGTGTTTGGGTTTCTAATATTGTTGTTGTTACTTTGTGATTCAGCATTTTCCTTATTCCAATTTGCGGAATTTCTCTATTCCTGAACCTTTTTCTTCCATATTCCCATTCAACGGGTTAGCCATTCTGTTATTTTTTACTCTTCCTGATCTTAATTTCATTAATGTTTTTCTATTTTATCTGATTCTTAACTTCCTTGGCCTACTTTATAAGATTCTATGTTTTGGTGATTGAAATCTGGCACGTTTGTGTAAGTGAGCATTTCGGTTTACCTACTTGAGGTGCGCGTGTCACTCTACATGTGATTTTGTGAGCCAATTGTTCGAACCGACACAGCTGGACTGCCTAATGAGAAAACGATATTATAAATTGCTTTAATACGATGTTTGAAATATTTCTTACGATGCGACAGGTGTTTAATAAAAGCGTCTTTTCAGCTACTGCCAGTACCTCAATAACTTCTACATGTTCAAGATGTTCAGTCAATCTTACGTACACATTGTCCGTAGCCGAAATCACAATAGGATGAATAGTTGGATGTATCACATTCATGTAGACTCTTCCAACTTTTGTTTCTTGCATCACGATATCAGATAGATAGGCTCAGATATAATGATCCATCTGGATAGTAACATCCCAATGATTCTGTTAGGAATACAAGGTTTAGAGCAAGTTGTTGATGTACGATGCCCACCACATAATTATATATGTGCGGATATTCTCTCTGAACCATTAAGCGACAACCGTCAATAATGTGCTCAATGGATTCGTTGGTATCTCCACATAATCGGCACCGGTCAACCTTGTCTTGATTCAACACTTGCTTGCGATAATTTATGGCGCTGAAAACCCTGTCCTGAATCGCAATGACGAATCCTTTGGTTTCTGGAAATAGGACACCCTTTTTCAGCCAAATACTGGAAGCCTCACTATTAACTTTATGTTGATCTAACGTTTTATGGTGCTCGCAGTGGATGGCTTCATATCTCCATCGCTTTAATGTTAAAATAGTCTCGCAACTGTATAATTTGTTACTTTTCATTTGTTAGTTTTTTTAGATCTGCAACGCCCCTATTCCCTCTGTATCGTGGTGGAATCACTCTTTTAATAGCTGAATTACTTATTATTATTATTATTATTCTATTTCTATTCAATTAGTTTGAACATCCAATCTGAAATTTTAACTTTGATGCCTTCCCTTATACAATCCGACTTTCCAAAGTGCATACACGACGTTTATTTATCAGAGTCTGCTTTTTATTGCTATTCACTGCGATAGAACTTTTAAATACGAGGTCGACCAATACTTTAACGAGCCATATCCTATTCGCAATATTTCTAAGGTAAATATTCAATTTAGTAGATTCTAACCATCAACAACAAATTTCTCTTTTCGAAAGCAATTAAACAAAATATTTCAATTGCTCACCTATAATCAACATTGATCATTTTAGCTTTCATCACGAAATTCCGTTCTTGACTTGAAGGTATTTTGGAAATAGGAATTCGTGGGTTTATATAGGCAGGTTAAATCAAGAATAATTACAGAGGAATGGATGCCTTGTGGACCCCAAGCGATTTTCAATCACTTCTAATTTCTCTCGAGAGCAGGTTGAGATGTTTTTCCTTTGGACGCTTTCAGAATGTTTCAAAATTTTAGCCTGTGAACCTGGAGTTGCGATGGCGTTGGTTGGAGTACGTAACGGGACTCGAGGTGACACAGAACTAACTTGTGAATGATGCAGGTAGCACAAGCCTAATTTCCTGATGGTGACAATTTGAGAATGAGACACTTACTTGGGCATTTCCCCACTCCCTGCCTTGGCTCGTACGACCGTCTGTACCAGGTGGGCTTATACCTCTCTTATATCATTACCAAAAAGGCTTTTAACCGAGTAGTTGACGTTCTACAGAAGAAGGTAAATTCTCAACAGAAAATTTAACAGATGATATTTAAACAAAAGAGACTTTCATTTTCAACCAAAATCGCAAAAGGTGAATTATCAACCAAAGATGTGATAGCAGACAATTTAATGAGAAAGAAATTATTTTCAATCAAAAATATGTCGATTTACGAGAAATATCATAATTAAGTCTAAACTAAAAGTTTACGTTCAATTCATTATTCAGGTGTGAGCTTCTTTTATTTTCAGCAATTTCGCTGTTTTTCATTCTAGGAATACAATAATATTTTTAAACAAAATTTATTCTCTTGGACAAGGTAAAACGTTCGGTCTTTAAAATGCTAAGCATAGGTTCACGCCGTCAAAACAAATCCTTCTTGGGGTTGCAAAGTGACTATGATTGTTTCAAGTTTGTTTAGTAAGCCATTTATTTTTCACAGTATTGTCTTTTGAATGTTACGATTTCGTTAAAAATACAGTACATTTTATTTCATATTTGTAAATTTTAGAAACTGCTTAAGTTCTGAAAGAATTTGAATTGGTCCTCTCTCCGTCGCACCAAGTTAGGGAGGGCAATGAATGTTACCAATACATTCTATGGGGCTGAAAATTTAAAATAAATATGTTTTATTGTTTAATACTAATATTTCTAACTATTATTGTAAAAGCGGAATTTGAACCAGAATTATTTTGAAAAAATATCGAATAACTAGAAGTAAAGTACAACACTTGGGGAACATTTACAGTCCTGTTAGAACTTTCTTTCACTTCACGTGCTTGTGCTTTAAAAAAAAATAAGGCAAGAAAACAAGAAAGTAAAATAATTTCGCAAGTCCTTAAGTAACAACATTCTTTTACTTACCATCCGTTCAATCCGCATATTGTGCCGGTAACAACTGCACTTACAAGAGCCACAGTATGTAAAACGAAGAATATTATAATTTCGAGATTCCTTTTTTTCGAGAAATGATTATACTTCTTCAGCTTGCGTCGCGGCTTTTATAACATGCAAAGTCGTGTATTGAACCCCACCAGGCCAAATTTTATCAGCGAAAAATGAAATTGAGTAAACGTACCTCTCTGAAACAAGTTAAAAAAATGCTACATATTTTCCTCATGGGGGGAGACTAGCCTATCAACTGGCTACACATAATCAACACATAATCAATATAATCATAATCATACATAATCATACATAATCATAATCAACATAAATCAATAATGTTAAACATGGGCCGTTAGAATCATAAAATTATAGGTTGAAGTACATAGTAGTATTGTAATTATACGATATGTGTTAAATAAGATCAAAATTTACATGAGTACTAAGAGGCCAACATAATAATAAATACTATTGCCAATGGGTAATTTCGAGTAAATTATTTGAATCATTGAATTAATACTTAAAAAATTCGCTTTTAAAATGATAGCGAGAGGGCGCT
This sequence comes from Andricus coriarius, assembly GCA_932066315.1. Lineage (NCBI taxonomy): Eukaryota > Metazoa > Arthropoda > Insecta > Hymenoptera > Cynipidae > Andricus > Andricus coriarius. The sequence continues at coordinate 13,654 of CAKNWT010256582.1, forward strand.
TGTCTCATAGTAAGTGGTTTTCTATTCCATTGATGTGCCCCTCTAACCATAAACGATCTTTGGAGTTTACATGTTCTATGCCTTGGTATTTTTAAAGCTAAATTCCTTTCACGGAGTCTGGCATAAGACGGATCTTCTACAAAACATTTAAATTTTCGATCGAAGATATGAATTTGAAATTAAAATTATGAATCTTCAACTAACAAAATTATTTTTAAAAATGTTGTTCAGCTTTCAACGAAGGAGTTGATTCTTTAGCCTAAAAAAACAATTCAACAAAAGATGTAACAATTAAAATCACATAAAAAAAGATTTTAATTTTAATTGAAAATCAGTTGAATTTAACGAAAAAGAAGAATTTTTTATACAAATGGGATGGTTAAAGATTCAGTTGAAAAATTGATTTTTCACCCATATTATTGAAGTTTTCAATCGAAAATACGAACTTTCTATAAAATAGTCAAATTTTGAACCAGAAAGTCTATTTTCAACCAAAACAGATTAATTTTCAACTCGAAAGTTTAATTTTTAACCGAAAAATATAAAATTTCTATTAAAAGAGATGCATTTTTGAAGAAAAAGATGAATTCTTAACAAAAATTGATCAGTAGAATTTTAAACCAAAAATAATAAAATTTCAACCAAATATATTTGGATTGTCTTATTAGAATTTTTAAAAAATCAGTTCATAAAGCTTTAATTTTTTCGACTTTGAACTTTTCAGTAACGCTGGAAGATATTAGGAAATATTTTTTAGTGAGCAAACATTTTTTCATGGTATAGTTTTATTGTTTAATGATTTTTTAAACTCACGACTGTAGTAGAAGTTCGACATTTTTCAAAAACAAGTTCGTAAAATTTATGTTTTCATTTTTAACTTTTTAAGACAGACAGGAGTTTAAAAAAATATATTTCTTAGTAGGCGAGATTCCTAATTTTTCAAAAACAAGTTCATAAAGATTAATTATTTTTTAACTCTGAACTTTTCAACAGCGCAAGAAAATATTAAGAAATATTTTTCAGTGCGAATGCATTTTTTATAGGTAAACAGTTTTATTGTTCACTAAATTATCAAACTCACGACTGTAGTAAAGGTTAGGAATGTTGTTTAAGCAAGCTAATACATTTTTTTTCTAAGATAAATTGTTAACTTTTCAATAATGGCG
>CAKNWT010256584.1:0-11240 GCA_932066315.1 Andricus coriarius
ACAAATTTTCCGAATAAAACTTACGTATTTCGTAAAGGAGAATCTGAATCTGTGATAAAAAATTGGGGTTGCCATTTGAAATTACAAAGTTACCCCCACCCCTGCCTCCTGTGGGGGTGGGGTAAATTTTAACAAATCTTTTTTCCCCCTCGAAAATAAAAAGTTTTTATTCCAGACATTTTTTCCGTAGGATGCGTATTTTTTGAGATATTTCGTTGTCTCAAGTTAAAAAAAACACCCTGTATATATGGTTGTCGAAGTCATCCTATTAGGTGGATAATTTGTACATTCATTTGGAAACAATAATGAGCAATTATTATTTTGAACGTAGTCAAAAATTACTGTTCCCCTTTTATTTTGTATATGACAGTTCCAAGCTTTATGCCGAGCATTTAAATCGCCATATAAAATAACTTTATCTCCTATTTGCATTAGTTTATCTATTTCTTTGGTAGTGAATTCATTTGATGGTTTATTATAGACGCAGCTATTAAGTAAATATCACTAACTAATTTCACGCAAATATATTCTAGAGATATTTTATCACGTACTTTAACCTCCTTAAAGGGTATATTGTTTTTGATAAACACAGCAACGCCACCTGCACTGTTATCTCTTTCTTTATTCAGACAAGCATAGTTTCTAATTTTCAATTTATACTCTTTTGTACATTTCGTTTCATTGACCATTAGAATATCAATATTAAAGCGATCAAGAAACTCAATTAACTCTCCTATTTTGTTTTTAATACCATTTGCATTCCAACTACAAATATTTATTATGTCCATGTTGATTCTAATTTTTCAGAGAGATTTAGAAAAACTTGAAGTTGTTCAGTTGGAGATTGACATCTTTGGAGCTGTAAACTGAGTTCCCTCACCGCTCTTAACATTACTGAAATATTACAGATTTGTTTGATTTTTTTAATTTCGCTCATTAACAGAGCTAGATCATTAAGGTCATTTTGAAGGTCGTTGTTAGATTTTAAGATAAGCGAATTATTTTTATTATTACCTATATTAGTGTGAGCTAGAACGGGTTGATTGGAGTTTGCTGCTTCTGGAGGCGAGATTTGTTGAACCAGAGACTGTATATTATTTGCGGACGTAGATCCAATCGTTGTTATGTTGCTTCGCAATGTCGGGAAATCTCGACTATTTTTAAAATTGAAGAAGTGCTGCTGTTTTGGAGGATCGTTGCTGGTTTTTACCCATTTTGTTTTTTGTTGACGTTGTTTATCTATCCAGGCCATTCGCTTTTGATATTCCTCACAGTTTACTGAATTGGCGGGGTGCAATTTTTCACAATTTATACATTTGGCAGGTAAATCCTTTGATTTTTTGCAATCTTTCGTTAGATGATCTTCAGCACATTTCATGCAAACTGGACTTGCAAAGCAATTGAAAGTTGCATGACTCCATTCTTGGCATCGATGGCATTGCGATATTTTGTTTTTGTTAATGTAGGGTTCCCAAGACACTCTAGTGTATTCTAAAAAACGAACCTTTTGCGTGAGTTCATTTAATTTTGTGGGAGCTGGAAATGTGGCCATAAATAATGGTCTAGTTGTATTTTTCATTTTGTTCATATAGAATGCAGGAAAGCCCAGTTCCTTTAACTCTTTGATAATTTCTGCTGTTTCTGTTTTTTCGTGCAAACCTTTTATTACATAAGTTTTTCTTTGCTCACCTTTTTGAGTATACGTATGGAAAGGGAGTTTTTGCTGTTCCCACATTCCTTTGAGAACTTGAGAGTCACTATCTGTTGTTGTGAACACTTCAGTAGAGTTTTCATGATATTTTATGAAAAATTTGCCTTGGACTACATCTTTCACTTTGTTGACAAGTTCCTTGTGTTCAGAGATGGCGCCATGGGCCACTAATGGCGGTGGTTTCTTTGTAGATTTAGATGCATTGTTAACTTGATTATTTTTGTTTTGTTGTTGTTGCTGTGGCTGAGAGATTTCATCATCTTCATTGAATTCCATACTAGTATCATCTGTTTGGGTATCCAGAGCTGCTAGAGCCTGAAATCTTGAAAGCTTGAGCCTGTGGCATCCACTTTGAGGTTAGAATTCTCAATTGTTGAAATTCTTCTCACTCTAGTCACTGACAGTGCAAATTATTATATCACTAGATTAGAGTATCGCTTCAGATGGTTATTAGTCACTTTATCATACGCAACTTTTCACTTATGGCGTTTAATATCATTGAAACCGCTCAGGACACGGAAAATAGACCGATGCACTCAATGGACCAATGAGAACCAGACGACTTTCTAACGGGAACTGGTGCTTCCAGCGTGGTATGGCCGTTGGCCCAAGGTGTTTTGTTAAAATCTTCTTTTAACAGTTTTACTTATAAGTACGCCTTTAAAGGCAGGGTAAAGTAAATTTCAATTATTAAATATTAAAGATCTTTTATGATATATCATAATAGTGTGGAGTAGTGAGATATTTTTTAATATTTTATTATTTATACTAGAAAATTTGTTGTTAGGAAAACTATATATATAATTGTATTCTATAAAGAAGAAATAGTCTGTTTATTTTACATTACGATTTCATTTCGAGAAGGAAATATTTATTTAAATGTATTGTTTTTATGTTACTATAATTACTTGGCATAGTTAACTATCTAATAGACTAAAAATGTTAATTTAGAGTAATCACTTAATTTCCTGAAAATGATGTATGGGAGCGTTTAAAATTGTTTGTTCTCCTGAAAACTTTCAACATTCTTTTAATGCTTCTAATATTTTTTGTTTGAAATCTTAAAAATCTTAATTATGGTTAAATTTGTAAAAATATTTTTCCAGTTTAAAATTATTTTTAAATCTTCTAAAATCTTCTTAATATTTCTTTAATTTACACGAATTTTTTTATAACTTTTTTAATCTTGCAAAATTAAAACATTCCCTCCACGAAAGACCTCATTGAACCTGATAAAAAAAAATCAATGAGAAATAATGCGGTCTTTGACAGGTAAATGGCAGAGTAAAACTCATAGATTTGTCTAATTTTAGAAGGTTCAGTAAGGAATTCCTAATAGCCCTCATAAAAACCTCATAGAAACCAATAGACTTTGAGGTCTGAAAAATTAATGTTAGTATTCCAGATAGAAGCCAGCTCTATTTGAGTCTGGAAATCCAAGAAGGTTCTGTTTATGTAAAAACCTCATAAAAAACAACAGATGTGGGTACCTTACGAAATCTCAAAAAATGTATTATGGTATTCCAGACAGAAACCAGCACTTTTTCAGTTTAGAAATCACAATTGGTTACACAGTCATGTAAAATCCCAACAGAAACAACTTCATTTTGCAATGGGAAATCCATATTGGTTACAGATATGCAAATTCCTCTTAGAAACCAGCAGATATTCTATCTGGCAAATTGTTTCCTAACAGGCAGCCAGATTGAAACTCTTTGAACCTCATAGCGCCTCGTACAAATTCTATCAGGTTCAATGAGGTCTTTCGTGGAGGCTTTTACTTCAAAATCTTTTACACTCTTTCTCGAAATTGTAGGTAATCATTTCAAATATTTTAAAATATTTTTCAATTTTCTCTCAAAATTCGTTTGTTGAAATAAATAATCACTTAAAATTTTTCCATGAATCTTAAGATAATAATTTTTTTAATCTTTTCCGAACTTCTACACCGTCTAATCTTTTAAAATTTATTGAATTAAAAAAAAATAATAATTTTCTAAATTCGGATATTTAAAAAAAAATGCTTTAGAATCTTTCAGATTCTTCTTTAACAATTTTGGAAATCTTTTGAAATGTTTTGAATTATTTTTAAATATTCTCTTGAAATTAATTTTTCAAAATAAGAATCATTTTAATTTTGCCGAGGAATTTAATGAAAATTTGTTTATTCTCTCAAAATCTTTCAAAAATGTAATATTACGCAATTGCAAAATTTTGCTTTAAAATCTTTTATATTCTGCTTTGAAATTTAAGGAAATCTCTTTAAATAAAATAATTTGCAGTTTTACCAGAAATCTGAAGAATTTTGTTTGATTCTCGTGACTTCCTTCGAAATTCAGTTTACCTGAAGTTTTTTTAAAATCTGTAAAATTTAAAAAATTGTCTTTAAATCTTCCAGATTCTTTCTCGACACATTTGGAAATATTCAACACTAAAATTATTCTTTTGAAAGACTTGAACCATTAAAAATTTTTCTAGAAATCTGAACAAAATGTAATATCCGCGAATATTTCAAAATTATTGAAAAGCTTCGACAATTTTTTTCCCATTTTTGAAAATGTTTGTTTGCCTATAATTAAATTTTTTTATCTCTTTGAAAGTGTGAAAAAGTTGACAAACTTTAGTGTGGTAGCTAAAGGTTAAAAACAGAATTATTTCTTAATATTAAAAAATCATTTACAATTAAAATTTTCCCTTTTTTCGAAAATTTTTAAATATTTATTAACAGAAAAAAAATTGAAAAAAGCTACAAAGTCATATTCAAGCAGTGTCGAAACCAATCAGGTTTTCAAGCAAAATGTGTCTGATATTTTCGAGATATTTGGTAACGTCACTTTTCTAGAAAGGACATGCAAGTCAAAATATTACGTAATCGTGTCAAAAACAAACCTCCTTCCACACATAACAGACCGTAACAAAACAGGAACCCCCTCCCCCTTTTTAATGTTACGTAATATGTAAAAGCACCCTATATTTGAGTTTACGTTGAATTATCATAATTTGATATATGTATGTTGTAGAAATGTGTCAAATTTTAAACATTTGAAAATAAATCCGATTTTTTTCAAGCCTTTTATAATTATATAATATTTTGAATCAAACTATATTCAGATAAATTAAAATTAGAATTACAAACATATTTGTTTAATTACTGAGTTTTTTCTTGCTTTTCCCTGCAAAATTCAATATTATAGTCGTGGGAGGGTTGAAAAAAAAATTATTTCATATTCAGCCTTCGAATTTGAAATAAATCACTTACAATTGTTTCACTTTTGAGACATTCAAATATAAATTGTGCGATTTTTAATGCTTTAGAAAGAATTAAAAATTTTTTAATTTAAAACACTATTAATGAGAATAAATGTCTGATTTAAAAAGTTTTCTTCACGAACTATTCAGTTTAGAGCGTAACATTTTAAATTATGTATTAAGATTTTTCATTGAAATAGGGTTGTTTCCAAAGTCAGATATCACTTTTCCAATGAATGGATCTTACAGTTTATAAAAATTCTAATTTTTTATTAACGATGTCGATTGGAGAGCCCCTTTGACGTCAAAGGGGTCGGATTTTCCACCAATCACAGCTTATGTTTCAGTAATTCTCAAATCTCTTTTTCTGTGCCAATGTTTTGTTTTGCTTATATGTACGTCGAAAATAGAATTCGCAAAAAGGAGGGTTTCGTAAAAGCCAATAGTAGAAATCTCCCGAAAAAATGTATATTGATGGTATCGGAGTATTTTAAGAGTGATTGTGACTTCGTAAGTGCAGAAATACGAGGAGTGAAAATGAAACGGTTAAGTGACGTAACCTCTTTATCATAATTTTCGTTAGCTTTCATCAAAGCCACATCGTCATATTGATAATTATGAGAACCTCTTAGTCACGTGACTCCCACGTGACACCATCTTAAATAAGTGTTTTCCCGCCATCAATTTTTAATAATTTTTTTCTGTTGAAAGACTCAACAGAAAAAAAATTAGAATTCACATTGACTTGAGATTAAAATTATGTATTAAAAAATTATTTTATCTAAAATTGTGAAACAACCCTATTGAACTTCAAATGGCAAATATATCAATCTTGGAAGATAGAATTTAAAAAATGATGCAATTTTCTAATGATCAAGTCTTGAATGATCAAATTTGAATAAGTTGCTTAAAAATTTATAAACTTTTAATTTTAAATTGTACAATATTGGACGATTAAGTTTGAAACTATTTTAATTGCATTGAAGCATACACAATTCAAAATATACTATTTTACAAGGAATTTATTCTGAATTATCCAGTAAATGTCAATACAATTTTAAGTGACATTTAAATTGATTGAAGTATTCAATATTTGCAAAAACAAATACATTTATTATAATTTCATGGTTTTTCTCAGTTTAGTGGTCAGCCACCAGAAATTAGGCTGGATTACTTTTTATTAATATTTATAAAATTGTATGTAGGTTTAACGCAAAGTCAACGAGTGGTCTTCGAATTGTACTCCGATGGATATTTAGTGTTTGGTCGATATAGCAAGTCAACAGATGGTACTTTTATAAAATATATTAAAATGCGATTTTTTTTAACTAAAATTAAAACAAATTTTGTCTTCTATTCAAATATCAGCAGATGGATTTTGCTACTGAAGTGGACAGTGTTCTGCAGAGATGAAGAAACACGTGAAATACCAAGTGCAAGCAAAATTAGCATCTGACGGAGAAGTGTTAGTAGCTCGATGTGAATGTGTGGCTGGTTATTTTTTAGAAGCAAATTGTAAGCATGTTGTGGTTCTGCTTTTGGCAGCAGAATCAGATGCTAATAAACAAAAAGTAATTTTAGAAGCAGCTTGCACAGAAAAGCTTCAAACATTCCATCATCCTAAAAGGAAACATTCGGGATCTCCTATAAAAGCTGAAAATATGGGCAGAAAACATTCAGCAAATAATGTTCAAGGAATGGAAAAGTCTGATTGTGGTGATGATCATAAATACCAAGCGAACAATCGCTTTAGAAATATCATTCTAAATTGTGCACACAATTCTAGAATGGCATTCAAACAATTATTTCCACCTGCTAATCCTTATGCGATTGAATGGGATCACCAGTACGCAAAGAAAAGTTATCAAGACAGATTATTAAATTCCTTGAAACTTCAAAATATTAGTGAAGCAGAAATTGAAAAGATTGAGAATCAAACGATCGGTCAGCATAAGTCTTCAATTTGGCAAGAAGAGAGAAAAAAGAGGATTTCATCTAGTAGATTTCATTCTTGCTGCAATTTCCGAAGTGAAAGTGCTCCTCGAAATATAGCTAAAAGTATAATTCATCCCTTAAAATTCTCTTCTAGATCTACTAATCATGGTATTGTACATGAAGCTGCAGCAGTGAGGAAATTTATGGAACCTTTCTGTGGAGCACCAGAAGCAAAAGAGACTGGTTTGATAATAATGAAGTCCTATCCTTTTCTGGTAGCATGCATGCCCCGATCGATTACTGGCAGAAGCAACTGTTATAAAAGTAAAATGTCCTTATACAGCAAGATTCCAAAAAATCTCTCCTACCACTGTGTCCTACGTAATAGAGGGAGATGATGGCAAGCTACAACTGAAAAAGAATCATCCATACTATTCGCAGGTTCAACCGCAGATGATGATTTCTGGACGGGGGTTCTGCGACTTTTTGGTATACACCTACAAGGGTTTGGAGAACATTTGGGTTCCAGGAGATGAAGAATTTGTCAGCAGTTTTCTGTTTGTACAAAAAAGGTTCACTAATTTTAACCGAAAAATTCAAGTTAGTGCGAATTTCATGTGAATGGATTGTAAATAGAATTAACAGAATTTTCCCTTATAATTTTATATTGATTCTCTATTATGAATTTTCGGAAAGAATCGGATACAGGATTTCGGGACGAGTCGGAAAGAATTGGAAACGATTGGATAGCTTGGGAAAAAACTTTCTACCAGGGAAGCATTTAAAACTTTTACATTTCAAGAGACTTAAAATGCTTCAAAAATACAAAGAAAGCGGAGTCAAAATTTGTTGAGAAATTTTTACAGTACCGACCAAAATTGTCAGTCCACTAAAAAAAATCGTGGTAAAAAATGCCTCTGTTTATCGTGGTTATTTCAACAATGAATTAATTAAGGAAGATTAAAAAATATCGTTAGAAAGCTTATTAAATTCCGCTTCTATTGAGCACTAGCTGGAGTATTTTAGATAATCAGGGACCGTAATAGCATGTGAGAAAGATCGAACTATTTTCCGTTTTTGACCAATTTTCGATTCTTAACTTCCGCGTTCTGCATGCTTCAGGGAAGTGAATGGAAAAACTGAAACTTCTCTAAATTAAAGTTGAAAATCCACTTTTTGAAATGATGCCAAGAACATCATAGGTGGTTCGAGTGGTGACCGCAGTCTTTCGTCTTCCATATTTTTATGACAATTTGAGAACCAGTTACTATTCCATTATGTTCTGGGTCACATTTTAAAAAGGAGATTTTAAGTTTTACTTTAGCGAAGTTTCATTTTTTTAATTTAATGTCCTGAAGCATGCAGAACGTGGAAGTTGAGGATCGAAAATCGGTCAAAAATGAAAAATAGGTAGAATTTTCTCAAAGGCTATCTCAGTCCCTGTTTATCTAAAATACTTCAAGTAATGCTCAATTGACGCATGTTTTTACTATGATTTTTTTAGTGGGCTGGAAATTCCGGATGGTACTGTAGATTTATAAAATGTTTTGAAATAATTAATCAAATTTACGTTACGATACACTCTCGAAAATTACTCAATATTACGAAAATTTTAATAATTTCTGATCCGTATACAACATAATACTGATTCAAACAGTTTTTAAAATGTTGTAAGTTTTGGCTAAACCAATAACTCGCTCTATGTGCACTCTGTTCCTGGACAATTTTCTGTCTCTGAAAATAGTCATGCCAGAGAGCTGATTCTTTCCTGTCAGAAATGTTGGTGTTGTAACAACAATTCCTCTTGACACAAAAAGATCCTGGACTTTAAACCCCTTATCGACTACAATTTCATCACCTTTTTCACATGTTTTCGGAAGTGATGAGCGTTCTACAACTTGTCGATCACTAGTAGAACCGCCATATCCTTCTGAGCAATACGAAATTATACCCCCAGGTGCAGCACTGAATAAGACTTTAAGGGCCAGTTCCACCAACCTCGGTTAAATCATTGGTTAAATGACGGCCAGTCAAAATGAACCCAAGTTGGTGAAACCGGCCCTTAGCGTGTTTCGGTTCTTGTATGTGCTAAAACGGGCCTGTTGAATTTTCGGTCGTTGCGATCTGGTGATAGGAATTTCTGTTCCATCAACTATTGCTCGAGCTTTAGGAAAATATTTTTTGGAACTATAGGGCATATAATAACCTATTAATTCTCTGGATGGCCAAGGCTCGATTTTGGACCATTCAAGCGCCATAAAACGTATCCAGGTGATACATTTCTTTCTCACAGTCGATTCCGATATGTCAAAGTGCATAGCCAATTCAAAATTAGGTGCGTTTCGTCGCAATTTCCACAAAACTGTTAGAAATTGATTTTCTGTGTCTAGAATGGGCGATTTTGCGGAAATTACGTGTACTTTTGGTCCAAGTGTGTTTAAGACCATTTTGAAGTTCGCGTAATTTTTCAGGCCGGTTAGATATGCTATTCTTTTAGGCTTATCTTTAAATCTGCCTATAAAATAAGGTGGCAAATTTGTGCTCTTTTTGCAGAGTTCAATATGATTCTCTTGGATGGAATTATCCGTTTCTTCAGCTACAGATTCTTTTTCTTCTCCTTGATTCTCATCACACGCAATTTCGATTTCCGCTGCAATATATTAAATTATATTATATATATAAATTATAACTTGAAGAAAATGTTGTTTAAAATTCATAGGCAAATTGTTAGTTTTCCCTTATCAGTTTCAAACGACTTTTGAAGTTTTCAAGAAATTTCTAAACATTTTTAAAAATTTCGAGAATTTCGGCTTTGGAACAGAGAATTTTTGAAAATAATTATAATTCTCAGTTGGAACTTCTTCTCAATCAGAATTAAAATAATTTTCCAAAATATCCATTCCATGGCAAAAATCCTCAGTTCCCAGTAAAATAATAATTCTTTACAAAAATCCCCAGTTCTAAAGTCTAAATTATAATTCTTTACGGAAATTCCCTGTTCAAAGTCACGTTACATTTATTTCTAAAAGTTCTCTCTTCCGAATGAGAATTATATTTATATACTATATCTTCTATTATAATTCAGAAATTTACAGTACCGGCGGAAATTATCTACACGCTTATTTCTTGAGCTGTTGCTAAAGTTTCCTAATTTTTATAATATTACCATGGAGCTTTGTTTGCTCATAATCGTAGGAAAGATAATAAAATTCCGCGTGTAATAAGCCCAAGTTGATGGCAAAATGTCAATTTAACAAAAGAAACAAACATTGAAAAAATCGTCAAATTTCGAGATTTTCAAAAAATCGGAATACCTCTGGAAATAATTCACAATTTTCTGAAGTTCTTTGGCTCATTTTAAAGATAAGTCTGAATAGCACTTTGCTAAATTGTTAAGTTATTTTTAGAGTTTTTCCTCAGAATCTACCCTAAGTCAAACTTGGTGCAAAATTTCAAATAATGATTGCGCTCATAAAATGATTTTAAAAACTGAAAACAATCATATTCTTATTAATACTACAGAAATTTAGTAAATTTGTGAAATTTTCCTACTTTTTTCACCAAGTTTGACCTAAGACACAATCTGGCGAAAAAATTCTAAAAGTATGTTAACATTTTAGCAAAACACTATTAAGACTTACCTTATACCAGGTATATAAGACTAAATCCGCTGTTTTTTAGGCAAAAGAAAGTCGTTTTTTTTGCAGAAAATAAAATAAACTTTATTCAAAGTATTTTCCCTCGCTTGCTATACATTTTCTCCATCTCTCGGGCAATTTGTGTATACCACGCCAAAAAAAGTCTTTATCTTTCGATGCAAACCACTCGTCAAGCCATTTTCCGACGTCTTCGTACGAATCGAAGTGTTGTTCAGCGAGCGCGTGACCCATCGACGAAAACAGGTGGTAATCAGAAGGGGCCAGGTCTGGTGAATAAGCGGGATGAGGTAGCACCTCCCAGTTGAGTGTTTTCAAGTAGTTTTGGACCATTTTTGACGTGTGCGATGGGGTGTTGTCGTGAAGAAAAATCAGCTTCTTATGTCTTTCTTCATAATCCGGCCTTTTTTCACGCAAAGCACGGCGCAATTTGATTAGTTGTTGGTGGTAGTGGTGAGCATCGATAGTTTCACCAGGTTTTAATAGCTCATAGTAGACGACACCCTGCTGATCCCACCAAACGCACAGCATCGTCTTGCGTTCAAAGCGATTAGGTCATGAGAAAGAAGTTGATGGTTGTCCGGGATCGACCCACGAATTTCTTCGTTTCGGATTCTCAAAATAAATCCACTTTTCGTCTCCAGTCACCACACGATGCAGAAACGACTTTCTTTTGTGTCTAGCAAGCA
>CAKNWT010256587.1:0-12989 GCA_932066315.1 Andricus coriarius
TTTTTTTTGAATGCCCAAAAGAAATTTTCTCCAAATTTGAGCGAAATCGGCTAATATTTAGGGTTCGTGCAAAGACCATGAAGTTTCCCGTTGGTTTAACATGGGAAAAGTCAGATTTTTGTAAATCTCATATTTAAACGCGATGATATGATATGTTACAAATAATTTCGTATTTCAGTATATTGTTGAGAATTCGTCAGAGAATAAGAATCAATCATAAATTTTGAGGGTGAATGACTTTAGGCCACTTTTATGGTTTAAACAATTTTAATTTCTTTAAACCTTTTTTTTGCCAGGTAAATCGCGAAATCAATGTATTTTCTAGACGTTATGAGTTCTTTAATCAATTATAACAATGCCATAATTTATTTAAATAATTATATTTATATTATATTCAGACAAGATAGATTCTTTCAATAATTTAAATTTATTCAAAGCTTTACAAGTATTATTTTATTCTCATCATTGATTAAAGTATTCATAATGTCAAGAAAATATGTACGTTCATTTCGCGACTTGCCTGAACAAAAGTTTTTAAGAAAACTGTTTAAACAATTTAAAATTAGTGAAAAAATGACTGGGTAATCTTGCGTTACCGATTAATGATTATTTATGGGGATAAAACGTTCAAAACGCGTTAATAAAACGCAATATTACGTAAGAGTAATATTGCCCGTAAGAGTGGTTTAAAGACATTGACCCTCAAAATTTATGATTGATTCTTAATCTCTGACGAATTCTGAACAATATACTGAAATACGGAATTATTTGTAATATATCATCGTGTTTAAAAATTATATTCACAAAAAGCTCACTTTTTCCCATGTTAAATTAATGGGAAAATTCATGGTGTGGATGCGACCCCTAAATTTTAACCGATTTCGCTCAAATTTGGAGGACATTTTTTTTGGCATCCAAACAAAACTGGGTGGTGAAAGCAGAGAAATTCTAAGAAAAAAATTCCACCAAGTATAAATAAGAACAACTCTAGTGTATATATCCCTGTTATGCATACATTATTAAACCTATTTTTTTTCAGAAACATAATAAATTATCACGAAAATCATTTATATAAGAAAGCAATTTTCAAATACAATTTTTAAGGGAATTTTTTTAAGGACGCGCGAATTGTACAGGATCTTTATCATAGGCTTCTGCTGGACACCATATCCTCAGTAGGGTGACCAGAAAAAAACACTTTTGGTTTTCTTAGGAGCGAAAGGCAAATATCGGTAGTTTATGCGATTGTAGAAGCCAGGTTTTTTTTTTTTTAATTTTAAACAATATTTAGAGGTGCCCCATCGTCTTTGAAGTTTGTCATTGCAAAAGCTGAGAATTTCGGTAAGTGAAGGGTCGATCGTAAAAGTGCAATCTCAGCTCTTTTCATCGATGTGACTTTATAACAGGTATAGTTAGGGTCCCTTGAATTATTATTACTCACTTTTCTGAAAAAAGGAAATATAACTACAGAACGCTTTGCCGTGAAAGGGTCTGCTTTATGAGTTTATGGTGTCAAGACCCACTGTGATCGATTTTTATGGCCGAGCTGATGAGCGCTCCGCCCCGAAAACTGTCACATTTCAAAAATTTACTCAGATTTGTTTTCATTATTGCAGGCTTATTTATATTTTTCCTAATCTGCTTTTTCAGAAAATGTGATCTTCAACCTTCGAGGAAAATATTCTTAAAATTTCATTAAAAGATATAAATTATTAGGGCCGTTATTAGGCTTTGAAAACAGTAGAAAACAGTGAAAATGACACTTTTCAAGCAAACGTAATTAATATTATTTATGAAATTTTCATTGAAAAAATGGTTTAATGTGGATTCTGAGGACCTGAAGAACAACATATTAAAAGTTTAAATTAAAAAGTGTATAACTTCGTGGTTAAAATCTTAAATGAAAAAAAAGTTGGTTTTGCCCATGTTAATTACATAAGAACTTCAAAGACGATGGGGCACCTCTAAATATTGTTTAAAATTAAAAAAAAAAAAAACTGGCTTCTACAATCGCATAAACTACCGTTATTTGCCTTTCGCTCCTAAGAAATCCAAAAGTGTTTTTTTCTGGTCACCCTAATCCTCAGCCATTACAAAATTTTAATTTATCTTCTCTCATTCCAGGTTTGTTGAAAAAAGATCCAAACAAAAGACTCGGTGGTGGGCCAAACGACGCAAAAGACATAATGGACCACGCTTTCTTCTCGTCCGTAGATTGGTCCGAGCTAGTGCAGAAAAAAATTGCTCCTCCTTTCAAGCCCCAAGTAGAATCTGATATAGACACTCGCTACTTCGACAGAATGTTCACTGGTGAAAGCGTAGAGTTAACTCCTCCCGATCAAGGCGGTGTTTTAAGCAGCGGAAGTGGGTTGAATTCGATAGCAGAAGAGCAAGAGCATTTCCCTCAGTTCTCATACCAAGACAGTCACTCTGCCGCTGATTCTTCCAATCCCTCGAACTCGAACCCGAACAATCACTGACACAACATTGCTTTATTTGACTTACGCTTTCTAGAATGTGTCAGCAGATGAATTGAACAGTTGCCTTCGTTTTGTGAAATTCTTCTAAAGTGGTTCTTGAGCGAAGGAGTACACTCGTAAGGGTACAAGGATTTAATATTTTCAAACAGATCGGCTGGTGAATCGCCTTTTCGAGGTTTGTGATGTTTTTCTGTGCATCTTTAGCTACTTTACAAACATATCTTCAAGTGACAGATTACAATATACTCTGTGTGGTAATTGGCTATGAAAGCCATCACCATACAGTACGATCCTTTTCATTTCCTTCGAAACTGTCAAGTGGCAAGAAAAGCTTGGGGTGATATTTACAATAAGTTGTAATTTTACCTGCAGCGTGTTTTCAAATCGCAAGGAATAACTTGATAAATTTACGATCACCGGTGTTGGTATAGTTATTAATCAACTGTACAATCACGACTTACCACATGCGGTCTGTAAATTGAAACTTTGTAAATAATTTCGATATAATATTACAATGTTGATCGTTGGAAACGAACAGAATCGGTTCACGCAAATAAATACAATTTCTACACACAAAAAGGTAGAAATCCTCTCATTGCATTACTCGTGAGGACTCGTTATTCTACTTTCTAAATCAAATTAAATTAGAATTACAACCGATTGTAATTTTGAGTGTTTCTGATTTCAATAAAATATAAGAGAAAGCACGCGATAAATAATCAATTTTCTGATTATAGTCAAGTAAAATTCAAACTCATTGTGGATGTCATCCAAGTTTTTTTCTACAGTGCTCCCAAAAAGGATTGAACGGATTGTTTCAATTTTTGCTTCCTTTTCTAAAAGCGTAGAAAATCTTCCTGGAGGAATTTTTTCCAGGTAGATTTTGAGAAGAGAGTAGATCTTTCTTTCGTCGACGATTTTTTATGACATTGATGACTGTATTTTATAAGCTCCTATTCAAAGAAAGATTCACTTCATTTTCGCCTACACTACATGAACTATTGTCAGAAGCAGCAAATGTTTTATAATCAAGGATCTAGATTATCTAGAATAACAATTCGTAAAATCAAAGTATGAGCGCTGCATAGCGTGAGGAAATAAATTAAATTAAACAAATGAATTAATATGTGAAGCTGTGCAAAATGTCGCCTTCTATAATTGTATGAAATATTCGTAATGATTTCTACTTACGACGCGTAGCAAAATAAGTACGGGAGGAAGTGTAAATGATAAGTACAGGGAAGCACTTTATACTCGCAAAGTCCTCCCGCACTGTGCAACATTTTCGATTAATTATACATTGATTTACCGAATGCGAGAGGAAAAAAACACTATACCAATAAGAAATTATACATATTATATACTATAATAATAATATTATATATACATATATTTATATTTTAACAAGTAAATGATTATACAGTAGATTTATCTTTTCATTTCAATTCCTTGTATAACCTAATTCTGGTTTCAAAAGAAAATTAAAAATTACGAGATTGCAGTCTTAAGATAACTTTATTTGTTCCAATGCACTAGATTCAATTTATCACACGTAGAGTTTGCCTTTGCATAATTAAAACATGGTTAGTATACTTCATAAAAAAATTGCCTAGTTAATACGAGTAAAGTAAATCGAAAATTTGTGACAATTTGCAAGAATTACTGATAATTTCTCAATCTTCAGTGGATATTTTTACGTATTTCGGATATATTTCGTCTTTCACGAGCCATAAGTGATCTATAATTGCTCCTTCTTTGTCATCAGAAACCTGAAAGAGAACTATTTTAGAAAAAAATCGAACCTTGCACCTCAATTTTAAATTGTAATTTTTTAATACAATTTAAATCCCAACAGAAAGAATAACTGTGAAAAAACTACGCCAAGTACCTACATGGATTTTAATAATTTATTTATGTTAAAGGCAATCAAAGTTGTGAAATAAAAAAATGAAGCCAACTACAAATAGCAGAAAATTTAAGAATAAGAGAATATTTAAATCGAAGGAATATGAAGAAAGCCACCTTCATCAATAAAAGGAATGTTATTAAAGGAAGCACATTAAATATTGCAGAAATGATTAAATCAGTTTAATAAAAAATGGTTTTTATTTTATAAAAAACAAAAGAAAAATTTATGCTTTAGAAAAATAAGAGAGAAAAAACATTCGGCGGGACTGTAATATAATAATTTTGTTATTTTATGTTGGTGCACTCATTTTTATGTTTGAAAGACAGTAATAGGCCTGACAATTGTTTTTTCTCTTTTATTTCCCTAAATCATCAATTAATTTATTTTTATCAAATAAGAACTCTTATTTAATAAACTTATTTAGTAATTACTGCGTTTAATAACATTCCTTTTATTAAAATATACTCTTAATTTTTTCATCTTCTATTTTTCTGATAAAATTGAAATAAAGTTGTAATCTACAGTCAACTTTTCATTGAAAATTAACATTTTTCTCCAAGAATCTGGTAATGATTTAGTCCACGATATAGACTTGTTTCTGCATATTTTGAAAAATGTTATGTTTTTCTTTAATGCAAACCTAAATTGCTCACTTTCTCCTGTTAAAGCGGCATATGTACACCTTATTTACTATATTTATGCAAAGATATCGATGGATTGGGTTTGGCTGCAAGTGCGTCTGCATGTTAGAAATCGTTAAAAAAAAAAGAACTAAAAAATGCAAAATTTGCATTCTAAATCAATGTATTGAAAATTCATTTGAACAGGCTTTTTGTAAAATTATGTTACACAAGTTGACTTTTTTTGAGTTGAGGTTTTTAAAGATTTGTTCAAAATTTACTAAACAGAGACACTTAAGTCCTAGAACTTGCTTCCATTCTTTAAAGTTCGGTTCTTGATCGACACTACAGCTAGTTTTAAAATGTGTTGATATCTTTCAAAATAAACAAAAAAAAAATAAAAAAATATTTTTAGTTCATTTGGGAAAAGCGTAGGGTATATTTTGGTCTGCATGTCAATGATCACGTTTTTAACTCGTCTTTTGTTAATGGATGCAATTGTGAATTTTTAATTTGTAAACATTGGAATCAGATTATAGCCTCCAGACGACGTTGTTAAGCGGTTTTTTTGTTGTTAAAAATGTAATTACAGAGCATTTTTTCAATTTTCCATTATTATCTTCCAAACTTGCAGTATCTTTGTACTTTGGTGGGTTCTGTATACCCACGAAAGATTGTTTGAAATATCTCATACAATGACTAAGATATTCCACTTTTATTGCTTGAAATCATTTACGTTATAGATAATAATCCTGGTCGCAAATTTTTCTCCTTTACGGCAGATTTTCTTTCTCGTATGGGTATTCAACATTTTTTTCTATTTATTTATAGTACTTGACGGGCATTCGCAGCCGCAAATCTTGATTTAATTTTGAGATAAGGGGATTTCCTACCTGCTCCAAGTAGAGATGAGTTTTGTTAAAAGCTTTCATTCTCGTGTATCCGTAATCGGAACTGCGAAAAGCGGACCAAAATGGACTACTAGGCACAAATTTCTCTCTGCCTTCTTTGCAACCTGCTGATCCTGTTACAATATGAACGGGAGCTTTGTAGTTGGTGTAAGGTTTTTCGTAACTCCCATTGTATACCTGAAATTAAAGGAATTCAACAAGAGTTAAGTATACATATAAATATTTTTTTCAAGTACGAAAATATTTAAAGATGTAATAATAATTTAACACGAGTTTTAGTTTTATACTTGAGTAAATTACCTGGAAGTCGTACATTGGCCACATTCGTTCGTAACTGTGTTCATGGGCCCAAATTTCGAGATCGACTTTGTGTTGGAAAAATAATTTCTCGAGGCCAAACCAATTAAAGAAAGGCAGGCCAACTCTCACAAGGGATTGATGATTCGTACAGTCATCGGCATTTTCATTACTGCAGTACATTGGCCTGTGGCCGAAGGTTACGATCCATGGCCTAACTGCTCTACAAAATTAAAATTTTAAATCAAATTTCAAGTCAAATTTAAAATAGAAAAAAAAAGGTTTACTTAATTTGAAATTAAAGATCTACCTGACTTCTGGTCTGTTAGCTTCCTCCAAATCTTTTTCGAGCCATTGGAACTGTTTAACCAATTGTTTAACTCCGTAGTTCATAAAGTAGTAAGCTTCAGTTTCTATTCCGATAAAATGAACAGGACCCATGTTGAAACTATACCACATGCCTTCTGATTCTCCAGGCATTGAGAATCGAGCCCTAAAATAATTCGTCGAAATAGTTAAATATTTGATAAGAGCAAAAATCAAAATTAATAGAAAAAATGACAATTTTTAAATTACCTATAATTACTAAAATTGTATTTCTCCTCGTGATTTCCGGGGACGGTCATGTAAGGCAAATAAGCGGCGATTCCTTCGATCTGCTGCATAAATTGGTCGCCAACTTTGGCGTCACTCGAATGCATATCGTAGGCAAAATCCCCGACGTGAATCACAGCATCATAAAGTCCTCTTTGGGTTTCTTCCTGTAGCCTTCCTAAACTTTGAGCATTTTCGTTTCCCATATCGCCGAAGAGAACTATTTGTGGAGCCCATGAAGACGAGTTATCCGGTACGGTCGTGAAGAAAAATATATCCGACCATCCAAAGTTGCTTCCGCAATGATATGCTGGAAATTTGAAAAAAAAAATTAGTTTCGAGAATATTTTTTCTTTAATTTAATAGAGAAATTGTTTCTATTACTTACTGTATTTACTGCTAGGAGTTAAATCCTTCAGATAAACTCGGTGAAAGTATTGTTTACTTTTCTTCGCACCTCCATCGACGAAAAGCGTCGAGTTTCCACTAGCGGTTAGAATCAAGCCACCTATTCCGTATTCAACTATTGACTCTCTTGTGTCTTCCCTCGTGCTCCAGGTGACGACAATGTCATGGATATTTTCTGTATAAAATGTTTCTAGTTAGCGGATTTTGATGAGAATATTTTTCATTCTGAGATATCAAATATAGGCTGTTATAAAGCAAACACATTACGATAAACGGTGTTGAAACATAAATTTAAATTCAATTTATAAAAAAAATCAAACCTCCGAAAGCAATATGCACAGCTTCCGGTTGATATCTAACAACTCCAAAAACGGGACTTAGGAGACTTAGCGTTATCGCAAGAGCTGCAATAATCGCCATGGTAATCTGAAAAAAATGAACACTTGAAAAAATAAAATAAACAGTTTCGACTTTCCTTCATTGTAAGAATTTTATCATTTTTAAAAGCTGTAGTATTTTATAACTTTATTTCGCATATTCAAATTTAAGTTTTATTCAATTAACAATTTTTCTTTACAATGTTACTACAACGTTAAAACTTTAAACTGAAATAATAAGGCTTTTTTCTTTTAGGGCAATAAATACTAAACTGTGTTATTCAACTGTCGAATTAACTAACTCAAATTTAAAAAGAAACCTTGAGTAACTTCTGTATTACAGGCTTCGGAGTGCTCTATGGAATTAAGAATAGTATAAAAAATTATCATTCTAAGGAAAAAAGTAGCCTTAACAATAAAAAATAAAGTATTAAAAAAGCAGCCTTTTTTAATCAGTCAAAAATTAGTTTTTAAATTTGAAAGCAAAATTTCATTCATACTTTTCGGTATATGTAAATAACCGCTCTCAAGACTGCATATGACCAACAATATGGAAAATACAGAAAATAACGTTTCTTTCTCATCAAATTTGTCATAACACTCGAATTCCTCTTGTAAATATGCACGATTTTTATTCATTGCAATTTTCTCTAAAGTCAATATTTTGAAAGATATTAATTATTTACCGGCTACTCAATATATGTATAATTGTATATTATCTGTTTGCTTTTAGAAAAAATTACAACACACAAAAATTGTGCAGATTTACAAGAGGAATACAAATTAGAGATGAAACCGAGACGAATTAAGAGATACATATTTAAAAGCACTTATCTCTATTATTTTGAGAGATATTCTCTATTAAAACTTTAACCAAATATACTCCAATTTGCCTCAAAACAATATTTTTTTTCATTAATTAGAAAAAAATATCAAGGCGCACCGTAATTTCTTTAAAGCTAATGTTTTTTAACCGTCCTTCCTAATTAGAACCCATAGCAAGATGTGCTTTAAAAAATTCTTATTTCCATAGATTTTATATTTTTGTTATGCTTGTAGAGGTCTTCAATGTTTATCCACATTTGTACAGCTTTTTAATTAATATTCTCTAGGCGATAACTTAAGTTTAACGGGCCCCTCTTTTCTAAACAGGATTTTAAAATCTACATGCAAAAGAAAAAAATTTGATAAGTCTGGGAAATCATAAATGTAAAGACAATAAATTTTATAAAAATATTAAATTTATGATTAAATTAGAAAAGACTCACATGCCTGATAAAATTCTTTCGCTGTACAAATTTAGAGACATTTAGGACCTCTCAAACATTAAAATAAAATAACATACACGAAAATATATAAGCTATGGCAATAAGCGTATTTTAAAGCACGTATTGCTAACGCGCAAGTTTAAGGCATTTGTCAATCCACGCCAGTTCCAATTTCGATTTCCATCATTTTTTTTTTCGACCCACCGTAATGTATATATACTACGCCTTCTCATTTGGAGACTTTTAATTAAATCCATCGACTTTTCTATTTTTATTGATTTCATTCTCTTTTTTAGGTAGAGTAGTTTCCTCAGGCATACCTTTCTTTAATTTTAGATTAAAACAAAAATTGAAATGTATAATTACGGTCAATGTCTTATACCACTTTACTGAAAAAAAGTAGCAAAAAACCTTAAATAAAAAAGTCAAAAAGTGTGGAAATTCGAAGCTTGTAATTAATATCGTGGTCCATCCCTGGAAGAATCTGAAAATCCTCGCGTTTTCCTTTTCCGAAAATAACACGAGGATTTCCTCGAGAATTTTTTCAATAGGGATGAAACATATAAAGTGCTGCGTAGGTGAAAATTATCGATGGTTTCTATTAAAAATGGAACCTCTCCCGATCAAAAGTGTATACGCTTGGATTTAGCCTGACAAGTACTGTCCTAAAAGTCAATTTTCAAAATCGTTTGAATATTAATTTTGAGGACTGATACTTGTACAGAATTTCAAGGTGCATATTTTTCCTCTTGCAAATATTTGTAGGTTTTGCAATTTTCGAAGTAATTGATGAAAACTAGATTTTTCGAAAACAAAAAATTTTCATCTTGTTTCACTTCAAATCGATCTAACTTCGCTGATTTTCAGAATTGATTGATTTTATTATTACAAAATTATGTTTTTGAGTCTTCTGATACTAATTAAGAAAGAGAAATGTAAATATTTCAATAAATAAATAAGTTGTTAATTTTTGTTTGAGACTTTGCAAAAATCATGAATCTCAACCTTCAAGCACTTCGTTTATCGAGCGAATTTTAAGCAACGAAAAACTTCCAGTGAGAAAGTTGTTAAGGTTAAAAAAAGTTTTCTGGCAAGTTTTAGCTCAATCGGATAAAAGGTCAAAAAATTATGAATGTTTTTAATTGCAACGAGCAGGAATGTGCACCGGACGGATTAAAGATTACCGCTCAAAATTTAAAACATTCATAATTTTTAACAATTCATCCGGTTGAGCTAAAACTCTCCAGAAAACTTCTTTTAACCTTAATCAACAACTTTTTCACTGGAAACTTTCCGTTGTTTAAAATTCGCTCAATAAACGAAGCGCTTGAAGTTTGAAATTCATGATTTTTGCAGTCTCAAACAAAAATTAACAACTTTTTTGTTAATTGAAATATTTAGATTTTTCTTTGTTAAATAGTTTCAGAAGACTTGAAAAAGTATTTCAGTATTCTTAAAATCGATAAATTCTAAAAATTGGCTAAGTGAGCGGGAGAAATGAAAACAATATTTAAAATTTTTGTTTTCGAAAAATATAGTTTTTATCTAGTATTAGTTAAAAAACTGCAAAATCTAAAAATATTTTTAAGGGAGAAAAATATGCGAATTGAAAATCTCTACAAGCATAACGATTTTAAAAATTGACTTTCAGGACAATTCTTCTCACGCTGAATCCAGGCTCAATTGTTTCGGTCACTTCTGAGGAACTTTGAGTAACCCACACGTAATAGAATAAGTTTAATACATATACATGCATTTATATATTTTTTATTCATGCTTAAAATAATGTTTTTTTTTTAAATTAAAATAATAACTATTAAAGCTTTTCTATATAAATTTGTACCTAGAAGATTTGGATTTTTTCTTGAAATATGTATTTTTTAACGCAAGTGGCTTATATATGGCCTTCAATTGTTTGTTGCCTCTCCTGTAAAATAGCATTTTTATGACTTACGACCTTTATGCAACTAAATTGAGAATATATCGTTATCTTGTCTGAACGACCTTTAAGATTCAAGACCAAAGTCTCGGAACTATCATATATTAAATTAAATTGTTAAAACCGTATAATAATTAAACCAAAAGTAATAAATTTATATTTTAAATTGTCCTAAGTTGGTATACACATCATATATAACGATCGAAATGGTATAAAATTAAATAATTAATTTACAATCTAAAAAAAAATAATTTTTATTTAGTCAAATGAGTCAAATATAGCATGATACAACAAAGAAGAAATTTATAGGTTAAGTTCAATCTTTCAATTAGTCGACTTTTGTCTTATAAACATAACTTATAAACTATGCATTAACAGGATTAAAAGCTAATGAATAATACAATGTTATATAATCACAAAATCTAAATTTACTTACGTCTTTAAATAGTTTAAATCCTAAAAATTGAGCAACAAAGAACTGGCTCAAAAGTCTATAACACAAAAGACAAAAGATTTCTAAAATCACGACAAAAATGCATCACAGATCTTTATTTGACAAACACTTTGTGCAAAGTAAAAAATTAATATCACGAAGAATGTTCCTCTACTATCTACAATTAACTTTTATTATTTATGTGTCATGATTTCCAACAACTTTTTGCATCCCGTGAGTGAGCTGTCACTTTGTGTCTGCCTCTGCTTTGTAACTGCAAAATAAATTTATTATTTTCCTGTCTTACCGATAACGAACGCTTTGCTCATCGGCCGGTAACAAAACTGTAAATGTTTTCGAATTCGACGAGAGATCTCGATAGTTGGTCTAAAAATGGCGGTTGGTGTTTACCGCGAGAAATTCGGAAGTTCAGCAAAAAATATTCTTCTATGTTTGATCGTCGAAGTGTTTTTTGTATTGATCTGCGGGTGTTTTTAGCCTCAAAATTCGATATTTGATATGTAAGTCGCGTGAATGAATGATCTGAGAAGTTTTACTAGGCTTGTAAGGTGAGAATTTTCAACATAACCTCATTTCTCTGCCGTTTTTTCTGTTGACATGATTGTACTTTTTTATTGCAATTAGTTTTTGAGGATTGAAAAGTTGAATTAAATATGAGCATTTTATTGATAGAGGAAGATTGAAAGTATTTTTGTATTGCTTCGAGCCATTTTTCAAATCCTTGATTGTGGCTGATTTTGGAGTTTGAAAATGCGCTAGATTTCGGAAGATTTCCGAGAATTTTGTTCAGATATAATGTATCCAATAATATAAAATATTAATATTTTTTAATATTAATATAAAAATAATAATTATTTTATATTCAATTCAGATTTTATATGTTTATTGCCTTCCAAAATACAGTAAAAAAATACCCTTTATATTGAATTTTGGTCACTAAACACTGTTTTTGAACAACGATAAAATGTGTAAATCTATAAATAACAACTGATTTGGATTTACAGTTAAAATAATTTGAAGTTGCAGATAATAATTAAATTGAAATATATTTCAGTCAACTAATGTTGATAAAATTAGATTAAAATTAAAAGTTATTAGTACTAAAAAGTATTGCTATTATTATTAATATTTCTTTTTTTGCGACACGTGAGCTGCCGTTCTATGAAAAAGGCATTACCCAGGTGAATAAATCCACGTGGAATCACACGTGGCAGTTCTACGTGGAATTGCACGTGAAATTCGAGTGTTAAATTAAAACAATCAACATGGACATTCGACGTGGGATTCGACGAAGAGTATCACGTGGAATTCCACGTGGAGTCCCATATGGAACGTTGAACATAATTTTCAATTGCAAATATCTCGCAGGCCTCACATACTGGTCCCTATATCCCCTATTGTACCCTATATTCAGTTGAGTTCCCTAAAGTACCCTATTTTCAAGATTTGGTCCCTATGGTACCCTATGTGCAGCCCATGATACAACTTTTAATAATTTCACTTTTTATTCAATCAATTAACTCATGGGTTAATCACAACTCAATTCAGGTCTATACCTATTTCTGAATTGCCTTGAATTCTTTTGAAATATTTTAGAGAATTTAAAAAAATTCCAAGGAATTATTAATTAATCAAAGTAGTTTGAAGGGATTTCAAAGCATTTGAAATATTTTAGGATAGAGAATTTTCTAGAGTTTCGGAATATATGGAACGATTTTACAGGACCTGTAAT
>CAKNWT010256597.1:0-15381 GCA_932066315.1 Andricus coriarius
AAATCTTAAATTTTATATGTTTAAAATCAAATAGACCTTCTAACCAAGCTAAAATATTTTAACATTTTTATTAGAGCGTCTAAATTTTGATTACAAATTCGAACAAAAGACTGCACACCACTAATTTGTATAGTCACTCTTAAAGAAAGACCAGTGACGAACATTTTTATCTTTGGCAACACTTAAGTCAATCGAAAATTATTTTCATAGGAAGTCAGTGATTGAATTATTAATAAATTTATTTTATTATCAAATTTAAAAAGCTTTAAAATGCGTTATCTCAAAAGTAAAGTAACTCTTGTGTTCTGCTAATTTTTCAATTTTTACTGAGATAACATTAAAAAATTTTTTATTCCTTGTATTCGCAGGACACTTGACTTTAAAAATTTCCACAGTACCTTGCCTACCTAATAATAAGTGTAAATATGGCAGAGGTTGGAGCCAACGTATCTAAAAGATTAATTGTAAAAACATATCTCATTTAATCTATTTTACGATACCTGTATTTTTTAAACAAATGTATTATTTTCAGTTTGGTACCTAATACTCTTCTTTTTTGCCTAAAATGTTTAATTATTATGAATTCAAAGCTATATTACTATATAATTTTAAGATTTTTAATTGTACATATATGTTTGAATCAGAATAAAACATTTTTATTGTCAAATTCGTTGCCTTCTTTTTTAAATTAATCTCAGTTTAATACATACCCAAACGGATATTTGTTAGAAACCTCATTTTCTATCTTGTCTTTAAAGTGAACATTTTCCTCGAATTTTTAGATTCAAATTAGGTTTTAAAATTTTATTTTATTTTAAATATCTCAATTTTAGTTTGTTTATTATTTTTGCTATAAAATTAGTAGATTAATCAAAGTCTAACTTTTGAATTACGTATGGCAGTCTCATTAGATGAATTCGCCCCTACCGGAAGAATCTTTGGCTTAAACGCATGTCAGGGTACCATCGTATACCTGACGGCATGGCGACCCTTTTCTATTGTATCGCGCTCCGCCTCGGTTCAAGTCTAGCTCGAAGCTCGACGAGACGTTGTGGTGCTCAACCGGAGGGTACCGTGTACGTTGCGATGGTACATTTAACATTTGAATGGCTCTGTTCCACACCACCATTGAGGTCGAGACTAACACGCTGACACGCTAACGTTAACGCGTTGCAATTTTTGGCTAACTTTAATGCAAAGTACCTTACGTGTCAACTTTTTTAATTAGGAACTTTATACTATTTTTATTTTTTTTATTTTTATTTTATACTATTATTTTTTATACAAATTTTACCAAAAAATGCATTATTCGGCATCTGTGGACGGAAAAATTCGTTTTTCTCGATGTCAACTTTTTTAATTAGGAACTTCATGATAATTTCAGCAAAATGAATGATTTATTGAATAATTGTATGATCTTTGATACAAATTTAACTCTGTTCCACACCACCATTGAGGTCGAGACTGACGCGCGTTTTTAGAACATGCCTCAGAAACTTACTTGCGCTTTTCAGGTAATCCATTTTATGTCGTTAGTATAACGTATTACAAGTTGCTTCTCTAACGTTTAAAATTATACAAATAGCAAAATGATTAAGCACTCAGGTTAAATGTAAAATCGAGGTCTTAATGAGCCATACCCACTATTAGTTAGTCGCACGAAAAATTCCGTTTTCGTACACAGTTCTTAAATTCTGAGGTTTACAAATTGAGCTTAAAAAGACTGACCTTTTTCAATGTTGCATATATCAAATTTTTAAGAATCTTACAAAATTCGGAAAACGTAAATATAACCGTGGTAGAAAATGGAAAACTAGGTGGGTAGTGGGAGGTGTCGATAGGGAATCAAAAAAATATTTATCAATATTGCTAAAGCACTTGTTTATTTTTACCCAAATTAAATGCATGTCAGGTGAATTTTGCATGATTAAATTATAACCTGTTTTTTGGGAATTCATTATAAATTACTTTAGGAAAAAACAAAAAATAATGAAAATAACGCATGCTTCATTGACAAGTGGATTAGGCCTACTGGGGATCACCACGTAAAAAAAACGCGCCTCAGTCTCGACCTCAATGGTGGTGTTGAAAAGAGTTACATTTTGTATAAAAAAAAACATACAATTAATCAATAAATCATTCATTTTGCTGAAATTATCATGAAGTTCCTAATTAAAAAAGTTGACATCGAGAAAAACGTATTTTTCCATCCACAGATGCCGAATAATGCATTTGTTGGTTAAATTTGTATAAAAAATAATAGAATTAATCAAAAAATTATTTATTTTGCTGAAATTATCATGAAGTTCCTAATTTAAAAAGTTGACACGTACGGTACTTTGCATTATAGTTAGCCAAAAATTGTAACGCGTTAACGTTAGCGTGTCAGCGTGTTAGTCTCGACCTCAATGGTGGTGTGGAACAGAGCCATTTAAATGTTAAAGGTACCATCGCAACGTACACGGAACCCTGCGGTTGAGCACCA
The DNA here is from genome assembly GCA_932066315.1 of Andricus coriarius. Classification (NCBI taxonomy): domain Eukaryota; kingdom Metazoa; phylum Arthropoda; class Insecta; order Hymenoptera; family Cynipidae; genus Andricus; species Andricus coriarius. The sequence continues at coordinate 2,486 of CAKNWT010256597.1, forward strand.
CAACGCCTTGTCGAGCTTCGAGCTAGACTTGGCCCGAGGCGGAGCGCGATACAATAAAAAAGGTTCGCCAGGCCGTCAGGTATACGATGGTACCCTGACATGCGTTTAAGCCGAATCTTTGTGCCCAATTCGTGCTAGCGGAAAACTACCTGCCTCAGCTCTGTGCCGAATTCGGGTCTTAGATTCTGAGGGTGGTTGACCGTGTGCCCAATTCGAGTGCGCCCTATAATTTCGTAGCTATTGTGCCCCAGAAATTTAGACACTTTTGAAAAGACAGGTGCACTTCCTTGAGATGGCAATGTCGCCTTCACCCTGGAACCTTCTTCCCTCACCATAAACTGCAACTGAAATCTCGCACGTTCCAAAATGAAAGACAACAGCCCTATTGGGAATCTATTGTTTCGTTCAAGTCCAGTTCTAGCAATATAGTCTGTTTCAAAGTTGCCTCACTTTGAAGGCTTATACTTTGAATCACAAAAATGGCACATTACTGATCGCGTAATCATAATTAGGAAGTAAATTAACAATTAAAAATTAAATAACGATGAAAAAGTAAAAGAAGGAAAGTCTGACCGTTGAAACTTTTTTTAAACTAAATTAATATTTAAAAATAAAAGAAGGTCAAAGTCATTGTTGAAAGATAAGGTGAATTTTTCTTATAATAGAATTGACAAAATGGTAAAGAAAAACATGAAAAAGTATTGAGAAATTATTTGGAATCTTAAAAATACATGAACCGGGATGTGAAAAAAATTTTGATTTTATGTTTTTTTATTACGATTCTACGAGTTCAAAAATTAAAAAAAAAAACAGAAAATTTGTGTATTTAACATTGAAACCAAGCAACTCAGTATATTCATATCTAAAATTATTGCATTTAAAACTTACTTGTAATATTGTATTATTATTTTAGTTGGCCGAATACATTTCCAGTCGGGCAGGCTGTGCATGTTCAAGTTACATAATCATTTTCGCAAGAATTATGTTTTTTTTTCAAAGGATTTTAAACGACACGTATTTCACCAATTAAACTATATTTCTTTTAAGATGGGAGTATTTGAACTTTTAAAACCTTTGATGCCCTTTATCAAGAATTTATCGAGAGAAAAATATTGAAATGCGCAGTATCTAAAACAACATAGAAATGTTACATTTTCTTTTTGACTGTAATAGAACTTTTACTTCTTGTTTGAAAACTACCGGAAAAATTTAACTGCTTTTAAAGCTGACTATATGGCTGGGCTTTTTCTGAAATAATTCTTAAGTCAATGTCATTTTGTATTGTATTTATATTCTACGTGTATTTCTTCATTTTTTTCAATACCCCTAGCTTTTTTTCTGCTGATTTTTTTAAATTTGTTACTAATATTGGAGAGGAGAGATTTTTCTTTCATAAATAAAGTTCACCTATTTTACAAAAACAAGACAGGATATAACAAATTTGATAAGGCAAAGTTATTCCTTTCAGTACGTAAATCAACAGGAGGAACAAACTTGTCTACAATATGTTCCTTCCAGTTTAAATATTCGAAGATATTAATCAATATCTTGCATTTACACAATAGCAATTCTTGAAATAGTGACGCTGTATTCTGGCTTACTATTGTCTTATTGTAAAAACAAATATTATAATATCAAATTTTACAACCGAAAGTTTCTATTTCTAAAGGACTTGAAAATTATCCAAATGAAATTTTCAATATTGATGACAATTTGAAAATGTATATACTTTTCAAAATTTTGAAAAAATAGAAACAAATATTTTTCTGATAGATTAGGAAATTGTATTTAAATTGTTCATTAGATATCAAATATACTTCGAAACAATCATGACTTTTTTTATTTCGATGAAAATTAAAAAAGCTATATGCTTTTCAGCTTTGTCAAAATTTCCAAAAAATGGTAAAGAAAAAGATTTTTGTTGTAGATTAAGGAATAGCAATTCAAATTTGTACTAGATATAAAATATCTTTCGAAACTCTTCTCAAGCAATTTTGTCATTAAACCAAAATTCAAAGGGTTAGATCATTTTTCTCTACCGGTTTTTTTTTATATCGGGTTTTGCATTTGCAAAAATGGTAAATTTTTATTTTTCAAGAGACAACAAATGTTGTTTTTCTCTCTGTAACATGAGTACAAAATAAATTCTATTGGGATATATCCACTATATCAGTATCAAATTTTTCGAAAATATAGATTAAAAAACGTTGCTGTTTTAAGAAAATTAGGTTCGCGAATTTCCAGAAAAAACCACCGCAATCTTATCAGTTTTTGAATTATAAAAGACAGCTTTTCTTGAATGAGTATGATTCTGATTCAATTAACTTGAAATGCATTCTGTGCTGTAGAACCTTATCCTGTTTCGCTATAGAGTTTAGACATAAAACAAGCTCACTTTATTATACATGAAGTATTCAAAGTTCGATAACTTTTGATCCAGACAATCAATCCTTTTAAAACTATTTTTACAGTAAGCCTCATCCTATAGTCGATGCCCCGAAATATTTCCAAATTTTTGTTCTAAAATGTTTATAGTATATTCTAAGACATACGAAATAAAAAGTAAAATATGCTGTTTATAACAGTGATACTTAAAGTTAGAAAGGCAAGTAATTTGGGAAATATATCAATAATAAAATATGTATTGAAATTTATTCAAAAGTGCTAAACAAAAATTTTGAAACAATTCATTATTTTTTTTAGCAATTTTCGCGGTTTTTCAAAAACAATTCACTTTTTGTGCAATTTTGAATTAGAGTGAGGTAAAACCGAATTAATGTTGTTAACAAAATAATTGTTTAACAAATTTATTTTTATTGGTAACAATATTCTCTTTGAATAATGCTATAAATTGCGGTTTTTTCAAAAAATTGCAACTTTTTATCCACTTTTCATTAGGAGTAAGTTACTATTTATTTTAATTTAGCAAAAATAATTGTTTAAGCAATTTATTGTTGTTTATAGATATCTTCTCGTGGATAAGTGCTAGAAAGTTGCGGTTTTTTTCTGAATTTTTTTACTTTTTGTCTGATTTGTAATTAAAGTGAAGTAATAATTAATTCAAGTTAACAAAAATAATTGTTCGAACAATTTATTATTATTGCTAATAATATTCTCTTTGCTTAATGGTTAAAAGTTGTGGTTTTTTCTGAAATTTTTAACTATTTGTCTATTTTTCACCCGGAGTGACTTAATAATTTTTTAATTTGAGAAAATATAATTGTTTCAACAAATTATTGTTGTTCAATATATATATAATATATATATAATTTTATATTTTTTGTTGTGGAGGGGGGGGGGGCTGATATCAAAATATGTTCAATTCCAAATTTTTCTTCTATGCTCTGCAATAAACTTCTTCTTTTAATTTAAAACAAAACTTTTGCAAGTCATTTGCAGACCTAGTCCTCCTACCTACTTCTAATTATTTCATTATTTCTTTTTGTCTCTTGTGCAAAATAGCTTACTTGTTTGAATACATTTTTTTTAAACATTGCGAAAAGAGCAAAAATAATTGACTTGAAAAAGTAAAATACTATTTAAATAATTCTTCTTCTTAAAGTTCACTTATTATTTCTTCATAACTGGAAAGTCGAAGCAAAAAGAAAGACTACAAAAAAAGAAACTTTCTAGCACTTATATGAGAGAAGATAGTTATAAACAATTAAAAATTGTTTGAAAAATTATGTTTGTTAACTTGCAATATTTATTACTTCACTGAGTGAGACCGCAACTATATTGCATTAATAAAGAAGACGATAGTTATAAACAATAATAATAACTTTAAATAATTATTTGTGCTAAATTAAATTAATTAATAACTCGCGCTATGTGAAAAGTAGGCAAATAGTTGTAAATTTTAAAAAAATGCAACTTTCTAGCATTGTTCTAAGAGAATATTAGTAACAATAATAATAATAATAAATTGATTAAACAGTTATGTTCGTTATGCAATACAGATACAGTTATGCATTAGATACAATCTGCATTTATAAAATCCAAAAAATCATAATTAGCGCTAAAAACTTGCAAAACCCATTTTTTCACTTATGGGTTTGTTTGGGGCCCTATAAAACACACTTAGGGGGTGATCCTTGATAAGTAACTTTTGATTCGTATTCTATGGCTATTTGTGAAGAGAAGTGTTGAGTTTCAACTCGATTCAGCTAATATTGACGATTCTGAATAAAATTTACAAAAACGTCTGTTTTCCTTATGGGAAATACGTGTTAAACTTCATGGGCTTGCGCCACTTCTAAATATGGTTTTTATTTTCAAAACCGATCGAGAAATTGAAAAATTGTTGACCACCCTCAATTGTATATTGTCACCGACGAGACGTGTTTTCTCCAAGGAAAGAGCCCCCCCCCCCCCTTCCGGGGGCGATATTAAAATATTTGCAGTCATTTAAAGGGCTACTCCTCCAACCTACTCCTAATCATTCCAATCTTTGTTTTTTGTATCTTGTTTGAAATAGATTTTTTTGTCTAAATTAATTTTTTTAACATTGGGAAAAGAGCGAAAATAATTCACTTGAAACAACACGATACTATTTAAAAAATTATGCTTGTTGAGGTTCACTTATTGTTTGTTCATAATTAAAAAGCTAAAGCAAAACTCAACATTTCAGAAAAACGCAACTTTCTAGCATAATAATTTTTGTTTATTAAGAGTATGTTTGTTAACTTGCATCAATTATTACCTTACTAAGTGTAAAGTAGAAAAAGTTTTAACTTCAGAAGAAAACCGCAACTATCTGGCATTAATATAGATCACTCCAGGTGAAAAATAGACAAATAGTTAAAAATTTCAGAAAAAACCGCAACTTTCTACCATTAAGCAAAGAGAATATTATCAGCAATAATAATAAATTGTTCGAACAATAATATTTGTTGACTTGAATTAATGATGACTTCACTTTAATTACAAATTGGACGAAAAGTAAAAAATTTCAGAAAAAACCGCAACTTTCTAGCACTTATCTAAGAGAAGATAGCTAATAACAATAATAATTTGTTTAAACAATTATTTTTGATAAATTAAAATAAATGTTAACTCACTTCAAGTGAAAAGTAAACAAAAAGTTGCAAATTTAAGAAAAAACCGCAATTTCTCGTATTATTGCTAATTGACAGGTTTATCTGCAAAGACGCTGCAGCCCATCAACGCGTACTGTCAATGACCTGGATTGACTACCGGAAAGCTTTCGATTCAAACTCTCATAGACTTTATGATCTGTCTGTTGGAAAGCTTGAAGGTGCATCCACACATAGTGAGATGCATAGAGAGATTAATGCCTCTTTGGAAAACTAGATTTACTATCTCATCTGGAAATTATCGTGCGACAACAAACAACGTCACTTTCCAGAGGGGCGTCTTTCAGGGCGATACCATGAGCCCTTTGCTTTTTTGCATCACACTTCTGCCTCTATCTCTCGCACTACGAAATTCTTCTGGATACCTCTGTGGCGGCACTAACCAGCGGGAGCACAAGGTCACTCATGTATTTTATATGGATGACCTGAAGCTCTATGCCTCTGGTAAAGGCAAACTTTTAACTGCCATAAATATCGTCGCGAAGTACACAGGAGAGATTGGGATGGACTTTGGATTGAATAAATGTGCCAAAATTCATCTGAAGAACGGAAAGATTGTTGGCGTTCCCGAGGACCCTGAGCTTGTGGATATAAGTGTTATTAGACATCTTGAAACTGGAGAGACCTATACATACCTGGGCGTGCCTCAAGGCCGCATTCAGGACGTAACATCAGTAAAGGAGTCTCTCCGAAGCAGATACAAGCATCTTCTTCGACAGATTTGGTCTTCCAATCTGTCGGCGTTGAACAAGGTATCTGCGACTAACTTCATAACCGAATTTTTCTGTGTACAGCTTACATCGTAGCCAATGGCAGAGATCCTCTCATAAAAATGGTCAGGAACCACGAGATGATTGGCCAAGCAGCGTTCCTTTACAGTGGAAAGACGGTCCTTGTCGAAGGAGCAAACGTTTGCTTTTCTCAGACCATCGGGGCTGAATTTAGGCACAGAAGGTTTCATTTTCGCAAGCCAGGACGGTGTCATTTCCACCTTAGTGTACCGTGACCACATTTTATGTGCGGTCCTAAGAGTGCTTTATTACCATCTTTGTGGCTCCGTTGCACACTCGAGGCCTGACATTGTTCTCCAAGACTTCGAGAAACGAAATATATTCGTGATCGAATTCTCGGCCCCCTCCGAATACAACATCACTGCCAAGGAGAAAGAAAAGAAGGAGAGGTATCAAGACCTTAGAAGGGAGTTGCAAAGACTTTACCCAAGATATTCGGTGCAAGTAATTGTCCTTGTAATAGGTGCTCTCGGAGTTGCGAAACTATCACTGGTTCGTAACCTTAAAGCCATACCCGCGTGCCAAAGATATGCCAAGGCACTTGTGAAATGGATGCAGAAAGCTGTCATTCTTGGGTCGCTTCGTGTCCCTAAAACACACGAGGGTTTCGCCTTCTATTCTTGCTCTCAGGCGGACCCTGCGTTGGTTGTTTGACCTTGTTTTATATATATATATATATATATCCACTTTTAAGATTATTTATCTTTAACAAGTATTCATTTTTAATCTACTTTAGTTAGTTTGATTCTAAATTTAACTGTATCGCTAAATCTTAGTTATAGAAACATGTCTATAACCGCTGATTTTTCGACGGATTTAATTTTCTCCGTTCAGAAAATTGGTCCCGAATATATACATCGGCACCGATCCGGCAAGAGTATTAAACCTCAAATAAAAGATTTTGTTAGCCACAACGACTAAGATTCCAACTCTAAGTAAATTCACGTTATGAAAAAGGATGTGTGATCACAAAAGCGAACAAGAGAATTGTGAGGTTCTCTAATTTAACCTATCTTTGCTTTTTATCAGCTATTTCTGATTTCCAATATTATTTTACTTTCCCTTACTAATCTCGATTTTTCATTAATTTCTGAATGTCCAGGATTATTTGTAATTCGTAGAATTTATCTCGCGAGTTTTCGAAAATGCATAGTTTTGATTTGTAAATAAGATAATCTATTGGATGAGCTCCTGTATGTAAACAGGTTAAAAATCCAAATGAATTTCGTTTCTTACAAACAAAATGTGCATTTTAACTGATTTTCTTGCTTAAATTAGAAATCATAATGAACAACCAGGCGGCTTTATTTCAGAGATAGGAGGAATGGATCCTTGAGCTCTGTATGTAAACGGGTTAAAAAAAGATCTTCTTCCTTAAATTCTTTGTACTTCTCTAGTTTTCATTTATTAGCTTCATTTTTCTTTTAAATCAAAAGATAGCATCATTATTAAGTTGGGGCTTTAGAGAATTGGTTATTGAGCTCCCATATGCGAAAGGCTTAAAAAAGAACCAATTTCTTCCTGCGCCAATTAATAGATGTTACCCACCTTTTTTTGAAGGTTAATTGATGTATTTTCTATAAATTCCTATGTATTAATTTGCTTTAGTGTTTTTTTATCACTTGAGTCCTCCTGGACATTCCCTAAAACATCAAATAAAAGTTATCGGCGTACCTAAATCGCGACCTGACACGTTATCGCAGCTGGTTTGAATGGGGAGAGATCCCGTCCTGGCGAAACCCCTTCTCGCGAACGGTACCAAGCGCAGAGTGATCTTCCTTGATCAGTCCTCGATTCATCGGACTCGTTCATCCCCTCTTTTGCATTAATGAATGCGCACGCAATTATCGATTTTCCTTCGATTCGCACTCGTTTCACGTAATAGCTACAGTCTTAAAATATATATGTAACCGTTTTGGTTATGAATTTATAAAATGGCATTCAGTAGCGTACTCTAAATATTTGTCTCCCATTCTGAAAAAAGATTTTTATTTTTACCGTTACAAATATTCTGAACTGCTTCAATATATATAATCAGGGTTGCTACGGGTATTAAAAACCTGGAAAAGTCAGGGGAAAAAAGTGGTCACGGAAATCAGGGAAAAGTCAGGAAAAATGGAAAATGTTCTGGAATTTCACGCAAATTGTGGGCAACACGTATTTATTAGTTCACTTCATTGACAATCAACTTTGCTTTGTTTGCGACCGTGAGATAAAGCTTACAGTTTACACCAACAGAGTGAGACAAACTCCCAAACGAGAGCTGCAGTGGGAATCCCATACCGTGTCGAAATCGAACGGACCTCTTTTTCTAATGTATGGAGATAGAAAAAGAGATTCGTTTGACTTTCGACTACGGAACAGCATCGAAGTCCCACTGCTGCTCCCCGAGCAGCGAACGTTTCAATGGAGTCGAGCATACCCGAGTCCGAGTGACCAAGACCCGAGCTCAGCCGAAGCTCGCTCGGCGAACGGCCTGTGACTGCACCCCTTCTCCACCATATTGCTCGAGCGCAATAATAACGAAACCAAACGTTCCGCAGAAACTTATATTTATTTGTGTTTCTCTAAGATTTATAAAAAAAGTTTTCTTATAAATCTATTATATGAATGTTTGGCGCTTGGTGTTAACTTGGTAACGAACTGTATTGCGTACAATCTGGCTGTGTTTACTGTATTTCCTTGGTTCAGTCCTTGTTTGTATTCTAAGTTACTGGTAATAGAACTTAAATTTTGTTTTAAACGCTTTTATTTCACAAATAAATAATTGAAATAACTCAATAAAAAGTAAAAAAAAAAGATTAATTGTTAATAATTAAAAGTGTTGTAATTAATTCTCACAAATATAAAAGATCAACGTTATAAAAGTAAAATATTACATCAATTTGAAATTGCGAAAACTTATTATAAAATTATATGTCCACAGCTAATTTCAGATTTTTATTTTTAATGCATATTGATTACAATAAAAGCATGGGCCTTCCAATGATTATAAATATAAGCCCCATGCTTTTATTGCAGTCATTACATAGTGTCACCTATTCACCTTTTGTCACCCATTTTGAAGGTTGTCACTCATTTCACCTATTTTGGGCATTGGTCACCTATTCACCTATTTCGCAAATTTGTCACCTTCACTGTTTGATAAAGAAACCTTGAAATTAAAATTCCAAATATCAAATGTTTTGTTTCTTCGGTTGAAGCTGAACAGATGTAAAAGACAAAAATTTGCAATAACAAAAAATATGCAATTTACTAAATATGTAAAATGTGTTCTTTCGCAAACTTTCGCAAAAGTAGTTGAATATTCTAAACTAGTTGAATATTCTCATAAAATTTTTTGAATAATTAACCAAAAATAGTTCAATTATTATTAATAAAAGTAAAGACATTTTTTTAAAAATAGTTGAATTTCTAACTGTTTCACACAAAATGTAACAGTTGAAATTTCAACCAAAATATTTGAATTTTTCTATTAAAAAAGTTCAATTTTCAAGGGAATAAATTAGTTTTTAACTAAAAAATACCAATTATTAACCAAATAGTTAAGGACATGTACCTACAGAAGAGGGTAATCTTACCTTCGATTAACACAAGAACAAAAACGTGAAGTTTCAGAACACAACTAACAACGTGGAGTGGGACCCAACCCAACTTAATATTTCCTGTTATTTGTGATGAATTTGAAATTCTGAAGGGAAGAGATGGTTGGTAATCCATTTCAGAGTAACAAAATATTGCTTTTCAATAAAAATTTATATTACAAATAATGCTCGGTAACTAGAAAAAAATCTCTTCATGAACGAAAAAAATCAAATACAAAACTTTTCTCGGAAAAACTCTTCAAAATAAGAATAAAACAGGTATAAAAAACTTTCCTTTTGTGGAAAAAAATTTTTTGTGAACAAAGTAGGTAACATGTATTCAATGAATCACTTTTTGTAAGGTCAATAGAATAAAGAGACAATAAGTATTTTCCAATCAATACTAGACAATAAGACGTTTCGGCTTAGATTGGAGCCCTCATCAGTGAAATTTATTAAAATTTCTAAAAAAAAATTTTATAAATAATTTGAAAAATTAGAAAGTGTAAATAAGCAGAAAATCAAAGAAAAAACCATGTGTTTATATAAATAATGCAGAAAAAACATACCTAAGAAGAAAAATGCCAAAAAATGTTTATTATTGTATAAAACAGAGTCAAGAATTAGAGTTAAAATTAAATAAATAAATAAATACGAAGGACGGAAACACAAGGAGCCAGGACAGATGACAAAGTCTGACTGTGCATGTATGAAAACTAAGACTGGAAAACCAATTAGGAGGAAAATAAGACTGCTAAAGGTAAAGTAGAGTGCTAAGTTGTTATAACTTGGTCAGCGGTTTATATTCAAGCTGGGAAAAATTTTATTCCAATCTGATATTGACATTATTATCCATTTTGTTAATGAAAAAGTTCTCAATAATTTTTCTGCGAGCAATACTATCCTCAACTAAGAGAATTTTAAGATTATAATAATCAAAATTGTGGCCAAGTTCTAAAAAATGTTCTGAGAGAGCAGTGTGATTAGAAGTGCCCGGATTTCTAATAGAGTTTTTATGTTCGCCTGTGCGAGTTTCAATGCATCTCCCTGTTTCTCCAATGTATGAAGAATCACAATCCTTACAATCATATTTATAAACAATGCCAGATAATTTACCTTTAGGTAAAGGATATTTTAGGTTATTGAGAAATTTGGAAAAGCTATTGATAGGTTTATAGATGGATTTTATATTGTAAGAATTTAAGATGTGTTGAATTTTTCCCGAGAGATTTTTGATATATGGACAGATAGTAAAATCAATGTACTTTTTTGAATCATTACCATTCTTTTGAGTTTAAAAGGAATTAGAATTTTAAAATTTGTTAGTTTCTTTTTTTAAACAGAGATCAATGAATGATTAAAGGTAGCTATTGTTAATTAGAGTTTTTCAATTAGATTAATATTTTTAGTTCTAAAAGAAATGTTCGAGATGCGAAACATTCTAAAAAATAGGCCAGTAGCAATGCCAGTTTTATGATTATAAGGATTTGCAGAATCAAAATTCAAGTACCTCCCAAACCAGGATTGCTTTTGAAACCAATCGATTTTTCGAGAATTCTCGTACGTATACACGTTTGTATCCCGAGATATCGTACCCGGGAAAAAATGTACTTTGAGATACGACAATTCATCCAAACACACTAATACGGAACATTCATTTCTTTCGGAAACATTATTTACGCGACTCTAAAAATTAATTTACAATCCATTGCAGACGTCAGTCCATTTATCTAAAATAAAAAGTTGTCTTTGTGCTCAAGTAAAGATTGTTTGTCCAAAAAATAACTGGGTTGAAAGTTTCTCAGATCTTGAGTGTATTTCCTTATTCTATGTCGTCTATTTAACTGAGTTTTTTTTTGTAATTTGATCGTTGCCTCCTTCATCTGATCAATAATCCTGGGCGATTATATTTTGACTTCTGGGTACGATATCTCGGGATACAATCGTGTATACGTACGCGAATTCTCTAATAATCGATTAGATTCAAAAGCAATCCTGGTCTGGGACGTACTTGAATTTCGATTCTGCACATCCTTATAATCGTAAAACTGGCATTGCTACTAGCCTATTTTTAGTAATGTTTCGCATCTCGGACATTGCTCTTAGAACTAAAAATATTAATCTAATTGAAAAACTCTAATTAACAATGGCTACCTTTAATCTCTCATTGATCTCTGTTTAGAAAAAGAAACTAACAAGTTTTAAAATTCTAATTCTTTTTAAACTCAAAAGAATGGTAATAATTCAAAAAAGTACATTGATTTTACTATCTGTCCATATATCAAAAATCTCTCGGAAAAAATTCAACACATCTTAAATTCTTACAATATAAAATCCATCTATAAACCTATCAATAGCTTTTCCAAATTTCTCAATAACCTAAAATATCCTTTACCTAAAGGTAAATTATCTGGCATTGTTTATAAATATGATTGTAAGGATTGTAATTCTTCATACATTGGAGAAACAGGGAGATGCATTGAAACTCGCACACGCGAACATAAAAACTATATTAGAAATCCGGGTACTTCTAATCACACTGCTCTCTCAGAACATTTTTTAGAACTTGGCCACAGTTTTGATTTTGATAATCTTAAAATTCTCTCAGTTGAGAATAGTATTGCTCGAAGAAAAATTATTGAAAACTTTTTAATTAACAAAATAGATAATAATGTCAATATCAGATTTGAACAAAAAATTTTCCTGCTTGAATATAAACCGCTGACCAAGTTATAACAACTTAGCACTCTACTTTACCTTTAGTAGTCCTGTTTTCCTTCTAATTGGTTTTCCAGTATTAGTTTTCATACATACACAGTCAGACTTGGCCAGCTGTCCTGGCTCGTTGTATTTCCGTCCTTCGTATTTATTTATTTATTTAATTTTAACTCTAATTTTTGACTCTTTTTTATACAATAATGACCATTTTTTGGCATTTTTCTTCTTAGGTATGTTTTTTCTTCATTATTTATATAAACACATTGTTTTTTCTCTGATTTTCTTCTTATTTACAGTTTATAATTTTTCATATTATTTGTAATTTTTTTTTTTAGAAACTTTAATAAATTTGACTGATGAGGGCTCCAATCTAAGCCGAAACGTCTTATTGTCTAGTATTGATTGGACAATACTTATTGTCTCATTATTCTATTGACCTTACAAAAAGTGATTCATTGGATGCATACACTTAAGAGGTCGAGGCAGCCATAGCAAATCACTTTTTTATGCTTACCGCATACACATTTACCACATTTTCGTAAAATGAATGGCCTTTCCTGTCTTTCATGACCTGCAAAGGTTAGAAAAATACTGGATTTGAAGGTACTGGGAAGGAGCAGGTTATAAGAAATATTCACGCATGCGCAACTTCAAGTAATCAGAGTTTGGGTGGGATTCCACCCGTACGTTGTTGTTCTTGGGTTAAC
>CAKNWT010256600.1:0-17435 GCA_932066315.1 Andricus coriarius
TTAACGGTTTTTCGGTATTAAATACTAACAAAAAATTTAATTAAAAAAAATGAATTAAATCCATTTCAAAACAGGCAGGATCTACACTGGAAGTCATTGAATCTACCCAGGATGATTTATGCTGTTTTTCAGAGGAAACTAGGTATTAATTTGAGATATTTATATTTTCCTTTCTGACTCTAATAGTTTAGCGTCTTCTATCAAAATACAACGAATATTTTTTTAACAGTTTAAAATTAACAACATCGAATTTTCTCATTTTTCTCACAGTCAACAGCAGATACTAAAAAATGTGAGGATAAAAGCTTGCATGTCTAAAAATGTTCTATGAAAAATACGTTTTTCTCTTTTTGGATATCCTGCATCGTTTACGATAAAATTTCCAATATTATATCTTCAGGAAAAAATTCTCTGTGCCTGAAGAATAGTTTACCCTGCATAAAGCTGATCGAATATCTTCTTTATAATCAGAAACTCTAAAAAAATATGAGGAAAAATTACAAGATGGTATTTTCCAGAAAAACTTTCTTATTTTTTTCCTGAAATTTTAAAAACATGAAAAATCTACTTTCGGGAAAACCCCACATTATTTATCCTTTTAAATACATTTGATAAGTTTCTGCTAATTAAAGAAAGGCATCATATTAGCTTTATGCGGGCTTAAACATTTTTGCGCCCGGGAGTATTTTTTTCCTAAAAATATAATTTTTGCATTTTTCTTGTAAACGAGGCAAGATATCGTAAAAGATCAAAAGGTATTTTTCATAGAACTTTTTTAGACATATAAATTTGTATGTCAATATTTTTATACATATATCTGTCGTTGTTTGCGAGAAAAATTAAAAAATTCGGTTCTATGAAAAAACATTTTTCTGGCCCACATAAAATTCACACGATGTCTTTTGTTAATTTTGAATCTTTTTTTTAATATTCCGGCGGATTTCAAAAGAAGGCGATCAAAGCTATCAGAATCAAATTCGAAAAAAATACGTATCGCCTAATTTCCAAAAAAAAATATTTCGGCTCGAGAGATTTTGCGACTTCAAGTGTAAAACCTGACTGATCTGCAATGGAGTCGGTCTATAATTTTGGTTTTATTTATAATTTTTGGAGAATGTACCATATTGACAGTTTTAATATTCATGTAATTTTTATTTAAAAAATATTTTTTTTAGTTTTATGTGTAAAATTTATTTAGTTGCACTTGGCTAGCCATTTTCGATTTACAACATTTTTGTTTTTTCGGTCCACCCTGTTGTATGTATACTTGTCACCCCAAAATCTAGAACGTACTAAAATCTACTACGGCAACAAAACATACTAAGTTTAAAATATCCCAATTTACAATTTCAGTGAAAAAACATCAATTAATATTCAAAGAACATTTTTTCACTAACAACTTTGCATTTTCAACAGGTGTCTATGACGATGACGATGCAGAAGACAAACCTTAAATCGACCCTCTCTGTGAACGGTGAAGGTTCAGCTCAGGTGCCTTCCAGGTGTCGGGCACCCAGTGTAGGCATCGATGTGGACATGGTTTCCGAATTCGACCCTTCATCATCGGACAGTGGAGTGATTTCGAGGTGCGCAGTTGTCAAACCCTTGAAACTGCGTCTTTGCCAGCCAATCTTCGGACGGAGAATGATGGGAAAACTAAAACGGGAGCACGGGGATGGCCATGGTCGTCACCATGTGAAAGATATCGCTTCGATCGAAGCGAAACCCGTGAAGCCAAGGGATCCGGAGAGGGAAAAGAGGAGATTGGCGAGAAAAAAGGAAAAGCGAGCCACCTTAATCCTCGGTCTAATCATGGGCAGCTTCATAGCTTGCTGGCTACCATTCTTCTTCCTCTACATCGTTAAGCCACTTTTTCCCAATTTAGCCATTCCCAATGAAGCATTCGCGGTTGCCTTCTGGCTTGGCTACATGAATTCGGCACTCAACCCAGTCATATACACCGTCTTCAACAAGGACTTCCGCAGAGCCTTCCGAAGGATATTGTTTAAATGAGCCCATTCCGGTGTCTTATTGACACCTTAAGCCCCTTTAAATTACCATTTTTATGGTCCGTAAATCCTTCACCCTACAATTTCACTCGACGCTTGCATAACAAAGAGAGCCTGTATTGTCGCCTCGTTACTCACCAAATGAGACTGTGAGCCTCCTTTTAAATCTTTCAATTTAATGGACCAAAGAAGAGTATCTTCACCTAGAATCTCGGATGAGAGAGGAAATTATTGATTAAATGTCAGGATGAGAAAACTTGAGGAAGAGCTTGATTCGTAAACTATATAATATTTTTTTAATACTTTTATTGCGATAAAATAGTATATGTGATGCACCAAGGGCGAAAGTGGGACTTTTACGACAAGTACTGAAAACATACACTAACCTTAAAAAATCCCCTCACCCTTGAAGCATATGATATTATTTTTAACGAGTGCATGATTTCAGATGTTTCTCGTAACACAGGCATGATTTCTGCTCGTAGGTAGAAATTTTGGTAACTTTTTTTTTAATTTTATTATGAATATAGGAAAACTCGTATAATTACAAGAATTTATGGTAAACTTACAAATGACCAAAAAATGTTGAAAGGTCCCCGCACTGAATATACGGAAAGTAGCTTTTGGTCGAAATGTCTACGTAAACAATTATCGAACTTCTAATTTTTACATGTATTGTAACAGAAACATTTGTCTATTATTGAAACGTTATCCTTCTCAAAAACTTTTTTTTAGATTTGGCTAGATTAAACTATTGGACTGAAAAATCTCGTTATAATAAGTGCAGTAAGCGCCTTCTACCAGAAAAAGTGTTGGAATTTATTGTAAGGGTTGTAAGCAAGGAAATCGACATTTACTAATAACCAAAAACACGGGAGATTTCTTGATTATACTGTTGGTGTCGGAATTAAAATCAATATATACGTAGGTAACATATATTCTATCAGATGAAACCGTTGGATTTATTTGAAGGGATTTTTCAAACCCTCTTGAGCATTCACGCAAGGAAATCGACATTGCCTAAAAATAAAAATCACGGGAGATTTTTTACTATACTATTGGGGTCGGAAATCAATTAACAATAAACTTAGAATACATACCCTAGAAGGATCAGTCGTTGAATTTATTTTAGGGGTTGTTTTAGCATCTCTTAAATATTCTTGCGAGAAAATCGACATTTTCTAACAGCTAGAAACACGGGAGATTTTTTTATTATACTTTTGAGATTGGAAAACAATTCAGAATGAACGTCGCAAACATACTCTAGCAGGTGAAGTCGTTGGATTCATTTTAAGGGTTGTGTTATTATTTTAAAATTTAAGCAAGAAAACCTAAATTTCTTAACAACCAAAATCACGGGAGATTTTTCGATTATACTGTTGGGATCAGAAATCACTATAGAATAAATTTAAGAAACATTCTCTAGCAAACAAATTCGTTGAAATTATGTTAAGGATTTTAACATCCCTTAAAGATTTAGAAAAGAAAACCGACATATCCTATCAACCAAAATCACGGGAGACTTTTAATTTATAAAAGTTCCTACAAGAAAATATAGTTTAATTTATTTATGGGTTATACCATCCCTTAATAATTCAAAATGATTTCTGACCGCAATACTATAATGAAAAAATTAATAGTTTTTTTGGTTTTTAGGAAATGTCGATTTCCTTGCTTAAATGTTTAAGGGATGTTAAAACCAAACTTAATATGAATCAAACGACCTTTTCTGCCAGGTTTTATTTTACAAAATTATTGTAAAGTAATTTCCGGCCTCAATATTATAATAAAATAAACTCCCTTGATTTTAGCTATTAGGGAATGTCGATTTCCTGGCTTGATTCTTCAAGGGATTTCAGCATAAATCTTAATATAAAGTCCAACACTTTT
The DNA here is from genome assembly GCA_932066315.1 of Andricus coriarius. NCBI lineage: Eukaryota > Metazoa > Arthropoda > Insecta > Hymenoptera > Cynipidae > Andricus > Andricus coriarius. The sequence continues at coordinate 3,900 of CAKNWT010256600.1, forward strand.
GCTCGTAGGGGGCACGTTCTGCACCTGTTTTTAAGTGATTTTTGAGGCCAATAGTTAATTTAAAAAATCTGCCGTTGTTTTTTTTTTATTTTGGTTTCCTTCCTTGAATCTTTAAAGGATGCTAAAACAATCCCTAAACGTCCTTTATACACAAAATCGTGAATATGTCAAGTTCATGGATACAAAACTTTTTTTTCAGAGGGTCTGATCTGCAAAATATATGGCATCTAGCCAAGTCTAATCAAAAGCATTTAAAAAGGATAACATTTCAATAATGGATGAATTTTTCTATCAAATTATGTACATGTAAGAATCGGAAGTTTGACAATTGTTTAAGTAAAAATTATCAATTTTTCTGATAATTTTTTTTTCGAACTATTGATCCGCAAATTCGGTATTACAAACAAAAGATACGATTAGACATTAAAAGCAGCCATTTTCTGTACATTTAATGTGGGGTTCTTTTTAAAATCTTTAAAATAAGAAAAAAAGTTACAATTTTTTAAATTTGAAAATTTTGTAAATTTGGGATATATGGGGAAATTCAGAGAACTTGAAGAAATTTCCTGATAAATTGTAGTCATTTGTACGTAATTTACCATCTGACGTCACACTTTTTTCCCCTCTGATGTCATTATGCCTGAAAAGCATTACTTTAGCCCCGCTTTACAGGCATCAAAAAGGGCTGAAATCATGCAGATGTTATAAAAATTAATTTTTGAACTCACTGAAGGTTCTAGAAGACTTAGCATCACTATGATTATTTAATAATAATAATTTGTAAAAATATAGACAGGGTTAGTATGGTGCATTTAAACTAGGTTTTATTATTATTATTATGCCTTTCAGCCATATCCTTAAAAATGTTAAGTTTAAATTAGAAGACTATTCAAGAGAATATTAACACTTACATTATTTTAGTCCCATCAGATAGGTCTTTGTGTTTGTCGCTGTATAATAAATTAACTGACTAATCCATTAATATAAAACAAACACCAAATATGAAATTCAACAGTAATTAATTGAAACTTGATACTACTTTGACAACGCCAGATTATTCCTGTTTCTGTTTATAATTAATTAAATTGATTAATTTACTAATAACACGTAATTACAATATATGTGATTGATGCAACATTTTACGAAAATTATCTATAATATTGAACACAATGCAAAAATTTTCAAAAAGTTACAATAGTAAATGTAGCAAAAGTCCCATATTTGTGATTATAGTTCTATTTTTTATTTATTAAGAAAACTAAATAAAAAAATTGTTGTCTAAGAGTTGATCGAAATTGCGAAGGCCGAGATTCAGTATCGTCGCCGAAAAAAGGAGTGTTCTGACGAGACGACGTACGCTGAATAGCAAAAAATAACAAAAAAATGTGGGAAAAAGCCGTCGAACGGTCTTTTGCGAGTTTACGGGCACACAAAAAAAACATAAACTGCGGTCCGAACGGCTCGAAGAGAAGAAAAGTTATCGAACGCGTTAGGGTTTTCGTACCTTTCTTTTCAATTTCGTGCAAGCAGTCGAGTGCAAATTTCCGCCAACAGACCACGCAAATCGATATACCGGGAAAAGGAGGTTCGCAAAAATAACAATGAAAGCGTGAAGCGAGGATCCGGTGGAAATGTCGAGAGTTGGGAGATTTTTTTATCGCACGACAAGGGTACATCTACGTCGAGGAGTCAAAATCCTCGCAATAAAAAACATCGAAATCGCTATAATGTCCGTGTAAATAAATCATTATAAACTACAGAAAACGTCTCTCAGTGTAAGATACCAAAATCTTGTTTTGACGATTTTTAAGATTATATAGGAATGTGTATAGTGCCCTTCGAAAGACGACCGGCTTCTTTGGAAATCTTAGAAGATGATTTTTATAGATGACACCAATAATTCAAGACCAATATCCAATTGCATTTTGAAAAAGTAAATTAAGTCTTATATATATTAATCGAAAAACATTAATCAGTGTTCTCGAAATTCTAGTGAAATCCTCTAATGCAAATTCAATAGTTGTCTATCGCATTTAATGCAAAATCTACTGAAAGCTAAAACTGTGACCAATCAAATGATAAAAAACTGTTTAATATAAAGTTAGAAAGTCTATAATCTTCGTATTACTTTTTATTGTGAAATTCTCATAAATTGTGCACAATCGAATTTTAAGGGCTTCTTCTACAAATTTCCGAAGGATCCTGAACGTCTTTATGTGTACATAATGTGTAAAAAAACTTCATCGTTAAAAATGCGGCATGCCTGCGAATCATGATATAGCCCCTTTAAAAGATGTTCCACTTGAAATTTATCTTACACTCATTCAGTACCCACCTGAAATTATACATGTAACAATTACACAAATTCCTAACGTTCTGCCCCTTTCCTTTCGCCTCTTGCTCTCCATATTTATGTCTAAAGAGAAATGACAATTTTCTCTAGAAAATAGATAAATTTTCTTACATTTTACTTACATTCCTATGATTTAATTAAATAGTTTTTTAAACTGTCGACAATCTGCTCTCATGTACTCATAAAAATGATAATTGCAACAATGACTAAAATCGTGAACTCAAGGGTGATAAAATGCACACACAAACAGATCAAATGAAAAATCAGTGACAAATAAGATGTGCAAAAATGTTTCCTAATAAATGCGTAATTTGTAATTTGTAAATAATAGATAATTTAAGATCGAATTTCACGATCGTCGTTAACAATTGATATTACTCTTCATTCCATTTTTCATAGAATTTAACGGGTACGCACATGATTTACGTCCTGGGACACATGGAACTCGAATGGTGCACGTGTTCAGAAATATAAAATTTCTAAAGGTGACGCTATACATCAGTGAATTGAAAAAGCGAAGACTACGCTTCTCTTCAACTCCTTAAAAAGGATAAAATTCTTGGAATTTTTTCTCCGCTTCCTTAAATAGTATCATTTATTCCATTTTATATTTTTTCGATAGTCGCATTTTATGAATATGATCAATCTTGCTACAAAGCAATCGGGACCAACGCCATTGAAAAATTTTCCCGCTACAATAGTTCCGATTATATAATACTTTATTGAGGAAAACATGTTCACCAATATGAGCGATAAATTCACATTTTTTCAATCTACGAATCATAACTGTATTCTTCATCGCTAGAATCATTTGTAAAATTTCACAAATTGTCCAATACTCATTGAGTTGCAAACAATAAAATGTTTCATGTGTTAAACGGTACAAAATTTATCAATTACCAACGAAAGAAATGACCGCAACATTATAACTAGAAGTTACATATTTTAAAAGACAAAAAAAGTTATAATATTTGTTATTTTGTGATAATTATTCATTATTAGTAAGAATTTCAAAATATTAGGAAAATGCATTTAATCGGCCTAGCAGAGTAAGCATATAAAAATTGCCTTCGAACATATGAAGCCTATATTGGCACACAGAAAAATGTCGATCCACAAAAGCACACTCTTTTGGTGTTCTTCTGAGTTGCAACAAAAATGAGACAGCGGAAAATGAAAATGCAACTATGTTCGTGTTATAGTTTCACACTTGGAGTATTCTCATTTTAAGGAAAAATGTATTATTTCGTTTGCATAACAAATGATTTGCAAAAAAAATGATTTCGCTATTTTCTGCGCAACATATTTTTCACCCAAACTAATCGGAGTGCTGGATCATATTTAATTTTTTTTTTATTTCAAGAAAAACTTTTACTTGTTTTTTGGGTTAAATTTTTTGCTCGAAAATTATTTTATTGGTTTTTACAACATATGTTTTGTTTATTAAAATCGGTTAAGCCGTTTTCGAGAAAACCTACTTTTTTATTTTCCTTTCCTCCTCTGTAACTTCCAAAAAAATGCAATGTCAAGGTTAGTTTTGGACAATTTTGTGTCCAAAAATGTGTTAATTTGAAACTTGCGCTCGTATTTGACTAAACTAAATCTAAACGACTTGAATTTATTCATTATATTCTATATTATTGTTATTCATATTATTTTTTTCATTATATTCAATAAATTTTATTCCTAAACCTCGAAATCGAATTTTCTTGGAAGTCATGGTGGGGGGAAGGAAAATAAATAAAGTCAATTTTCTCATAAACGACGTAATCGATTTTATTAAACAAACTATATGTTGTGAATACCAATGAGAACGTCGAGAAAAATCGAAGACAAATTTTGACAAGAAATACAGGTGAAAATTATTTTAAACATTTTTTTATCATGATGCACCACTTCGATTAACTTGGGGAAATATTATGTTGATGAATACAACATAAGGACACTAAAAAAAATTAGATCTACTTTGTTAATCAAAATCGGTTTGTCTATTTACGAGAAAAGTACCTTTTTGAACTTTTTTCCCCCATCCATAACTCCAGAAAAAAATAAAATTTTAAGGTTGACATTTGCAGGATTTTTTATTTACATAGTCGCCAATATATGGTACCAATAAAGGCTTAATACGTGCGGGTAAAATTTTTACCTGCTTACTGTATATTATTTTTTCAAAGTTTACAATTTCTAACATTTCAATTTGGAATTTTGCAAATTGTTATGATTCTAAATTTGAAATAATTTACTTTTCACGATAAAGATAGAATGTGTTGAATTTTAAATGCATATAATTTAACATTCTTTTATAATAATATAGTAATAATAGTAATGTGTAGAATCATTTTTACTACTAACTTCGTGCATTCGCTCAAAATTAGTTTCAACCACGTGTGTTACAAAGAAATTTAGACATATGACCCCCTCGATTTATATCAAATTTGATTAATAACATCACGCAAGTTATGGCACCCTCGATGTTTTTTAAATTTGGTTGATAACATCACCCAAGTTATGCCTCCTTGATTTTTATCAAATTTGATTTATAACATCGCCCAATCAGGAAAATTATAAATTCTCTTTCTTTTGAATCAAAGAATCATTTATCGTTTTTGAAACTTATCAAATTTTTACTGGTTAAAGCATGGAACATGACTTAAAAACAAAAATTGTAGTAACTTAATAAAAACTTGTTGAATAAAAATTCTTTATTATCGTTAGAAAAGGATGCATCATTTGTTAAGTTAGTACATCTTAAATGTTCAAATCTTTACAAGAATATTATATACTAATAAGAAAGTCGATTTAGAAAATGAGTTCCACTAGCTCTTTAAAATTGTTTATAGTTTTTTTCAAGAGTATTTTTCTTTCCCTTGAATGATGGCTACATGGAAGGGCCATTAGCGGTGCAAGACATTTTGAAATCGTTTATATAAAATATTGGGTGCTGCTAATAAATGGGTGTGCAAATAAAATGAAAAATGATACCTGAAGGTAAATAAGGGATGAAAACGCGCATTGCGGGGCCAGCGCACGCACCAGTGCTTATTTGGTGGGCGAGTGTCAGTTTACATATGGTTTACCCGTGTACGCATTTCCACATACTGCAATCCCACGACTGCGATAAATCGATAAACATTTCCGTGCCTCTGTCTGTATCTCTAACTCTCTCTCATGCTCTTTCAACATCCATAGCGAGCGGCTTTATGACCGGGTCGTAGCCTCATAGCAGACGAAGCCAATATGGAATTCGCTGATAAGACAATAGCTTTTGCTCGACGGATTATATTAGCGCCAGCATAAAATCGATATAGCACATAAGCTTACACTTCTTTTTACTTAAACTCCTTTCAAAATTAACTTAAACTGAAACTTCTCTTCTAAATCCCTTTGAAATAAAAACCTTAACAATTTAATTGTTATTCAAATTCTTCTTTATTAAAGGGATGAACCTAATTTGAATTGTTCATAAGTAATCAATTTTAAAATTTAATTTTCAGGTTTTTCCAATTTAATTGGAAAACGCGGAACAAACTGTTTCACTTAGAATTTAATCATTTCATTTTCGATGTTCGTTATTTTTTTATTCTTTCTTTTTTTTTTACTTTTTCGAGGGGCTAATCACTTTGGAAATCTTGTTCAAAGTTATTATAAAAATAAAAAAAAAATAAAAGATTAAAGAATCACGAACATCAGATCAGGACTTGCAAGCTTTTAGAGATCACAGGATTTAGCGACTTCAAAAAAGTTGAAAAAACAGTTTCAAATCTCGCCGGAGATCGCGGAAATCTTTTAAATCTTAAAAAAACTTCACGAAATTTGAACAGATCTTTGAGAGGTCTTATGAAATCCATCGAGTCACAGTGAGAGAACATTTCAATTTTTCAAGATTTTGGGATCGCGGGATTTAAATGATATCAGAAGTGTATACCCACGAGGAATTTCGAGCTACAGTAGATAAAAGGTGGTTGAATTTTTAACACATTTCTCACAGTGTAGGTTCTTCTAAAGTTAAAATTAAAATATGTTAGTTTAATGATTCCATTTTGACGAAAATCATTAATTATTTCAATTTTTTATTTTTTCACACTTGAAGGATTCAAAAACTTAGAAATCTTTCTTTGACAAACTCAACACCTGTCAACCTAAAATATTTTCAAATAAAACAAGTTTCCAATTTAGATTCAAATTAAAGAATTTCCACTTCAATCAATTTGAAAATTCGTACCCTCTGAATTCTTTACACCTTTTCAATTTGAACGTCTTGCAAATAAGAAAAATATTGAGTTCCAGCTATTTATTCAAGTTTTATATATATTTTTGTAAATCCAAACTTGAAATTAGTGATATTTGTAAAGTAATAGGCACTTCAATTTTTTCAAAATCCTCTCCTTGCAAATTTAATTAATGCCGAAATTCCAGAAAATTCAACAAGCATTGTCTCAGTTACTACATAACATAATTTTATTTTTTATCTCATCTCAAGAAATATTCTAAAAAAGTAAGTAAAATTTGAAAGGTAACATTTTGGGCGGGGGGGGCAAGATAAAAATCATTGAGTTACTTAAAAAGAATGAGGGGATCTCAAAGTTATAATCTTTGTATCCAGTAATTTAACAACTTATAACAAATTTCTTGTGCAGAATTCAACTGTAAAAATACAAGTAAAAACAAAATAATTCAGCTCATCAAGAAAAATAAGGGAAATAAGATGAATAGGTTTATTTTCTTGTTCAAGCATGAAACAAACTATTAAATATCATTTTTATTTTAGAATCAGGTCCAGAAATTGTAGTTACGAGACTGCAGCAGCTTCTGTCTGATAAGCGACAAATGAACCATGAATGCGTCCAATTAAAATGCATTTCGAGAAGTTCTCGCAGTTCTTTATTTCCAACAAGTAACCATTTTATTTCAACACTATGCAAAATCCGCTTCAACGCGCCCAGAATCAGTGGACTGAGAAGTACATTTTTCATTCGTATGGTAAAGATGTCTAATTTTTTATGAGAGTTGGATTTTAGCAAAAATGAGAACAAATTTAATTTTATAAAAAGTCATAAAAGCATAATTTTTTGCCAAAAAGAACTTCCAAAGATTCGTAACTTGTATAAAAGTGAGAAGAAAGGTTGAGGCAAAAATTTATTTAACGACAAAAAATTCGTTAACTTTTATTATTTATAGAATAAATTAGATTATTTTTTTAATTTTGATGTCATTTTTATTTGTTCTACCACTATTTGGTAAATTGGAAGTTGAATTATTGCAGCATCTGTAAAAAAAAGGATCACCTTCAGCTAATATCAAAAGCATTAACCAAGGTTCGATCACGTAACCTTCTCACTTTATTTCTACTCGACTTGTATATTTATATCGCTTCCGGTTTTCCCAAGTTGACACGTAAAGTTAGGCAAAATTTGAATTTACATACACTTTAAATTTCGTAGATGCGGAAAAGAAGTAGAATTGAAATTAATCGAGCTCCATTTTATAATTTCAATTTCGAACAACCAAAATTTCATCTACTCGCGATTGGATGCTCCCATCAGATAAAAGGCCTTATTGACACATCTAAAGCACAATTTATTGAAATTCACTATTGAAGCATATTATACAGCACTCATTTATTAAAACGAAGTTGAAAGGACACCCAAAATGACCAAATTGTTATTTCTTATAAAAATCAAAACTGATTTAAAACACATACACTTCAGCTCTATTTAATAGTATTCATCATCATATTTATGAAGCTCAAAACATCGAAGATTTTCTTCAGAACACATTATTCCGATTTTCGCAATATTTTTTCTGAAAAAGAATTACTGAATGAAGCCAGGAAGCTTTCGCAGCGAGCTCATAATTACATTTTGTAACGATATTTCCAGATATTAAATTATTCATCATTTTCGCACTCCCTGACGTATTTAATAATTCTCGTCAAAAAAGGTGTCGAGGTTTTGGTATGAAATCGAATGACGCGACACTTCGCTCGTTGTGGCCTTCATTTCGATTACAAAGGGAGACTTACTATGAGATATAGAAGTATCACAAAAACAACTTTTTCCGTGAAAGTTGGCCAATTTTTCAAAAATAAAAATTGAGAACCGATCGGATAATTTTTTACCGTCGTCTACGATTAATTTCACTTCATTCTTTCAAAACTAGTCGTTGCAGAAGGTATGTTATTCTTCTGAACTGCACCCTTCGATAAGCGCACCTGTGTCCCAGAAATGTAAAAAAATAATCGTCGATTATTGTTAGTTCAAAAATTGTGCGCTAGAGAAGTTGGTAAGGGTTCTTGCAAGGGGCGTGAATGAGAAAAAACCGATTAGGCATAATTAAATTTTAAAATAACTAGTGGCAACTCCAAAGAGAAGAAGCAACAAGTGCGAAAAAAAACTTTGTTTTAATGAGACAGCAACAATGTCTTAGTGTGAAACTATAAACCTGAGTAAAAATTAAATTTTATATTCAATATTGTCTTCTGGATATATTCTCAAATTCTAAAACTTAACTGACCTTTTATCCGAAAGACAACTTTGAACCAAAGGTTAGAATCAAAGTTTAAAATAAAAACTAATAACAAATTTCTTTATATATATTTTTTTTGCAATATTTCTGTCTCAGTAAAACTTTTCGAACACGTAATGTGGATTTTATCATAGGATGCGGGGTTGAAATACTTAACGAAATTTTCGAAAATAATCTCTGTGTGTCAGTACCTTAAATAAATATCGCATTAAAATACTATAACAGTTAAGATATTGCGAGGAGATGCAAGCGAGAGGAAAGATGAGAAGAATAATTCCTACCTACTTATCCAATATCCACTCACAATTTATCCAAATAAAATATGCTAAGTTACATCAAACCAAAATTAGGTGCAGAGCGAGGGAATGAATATTACGACTCGAATTCCATAATTCTTACTATACATATAATACCTAAAAACGTATGTAACTAATCAAAGTTGCTGTAGGGATCCAACCTTACTTCTGTTACTTCTAGTTTTGTCAAACGCAAAATTTGCACGAAACTGCAAGGGAAAATTATTTCACTATTAGAGTTTGATTTGGATTATTGTTATAATGGTGTCCAGCTATTTTTTCAAATTTCAGACACCTACGTTTGTAAAAAACAAAGAAAGTTGTGAAAATGATTTCAGATTTTATGTAAATATTGTTATATCTGTAGTTGATAAGTGTTCAAACAATCAAAATTTTAGAACAGGAAAATAGTTCCTCATATGTAACATCTATAGAAAAGAGGAATATTCTAAATAAACTTTTACAATCACCTCACGTTTACTTTAGATATTTTATCTATTTTTAACAAAGAAAATCTAGGCACGCTAGATTCTTCATTTTTATGCTTCACTTTTACCGCCCGTCATTTATGAACGAAGACGAATTAAACAAAGCTTCTAATGTTAAGACATTTTTTAAATCGTCACAATTTTTAAGTTAGATTCTTAAATTTTTAAACAGAACAATTAAATTTTACAGCTTTCATATGCTACGAACAACGAATAATGAATAATATTAACTTTAAAACTTTCAGAATATAGTTCAACTTCAAAAGAGCATTTAAAATTAATCCATGTTTTTTACTGGATACATTAAATTATAACCTTAACAATCTGACATTAATGCTTTAAAAATCTGATATAAAAACTGATTTGTTTTTCGTAAAGCTTGTCATGTATTAAAGATCTATTAAAGCTGACACCGCACATGATTCTTACAAAGAAATTAGCGAAATAAATATTTAAAATAAAACGAGAGACTTATTTCATTGTTCTCCGTCACCATTTAATTGAAAAATTTTCTATAGAAACTCATAGTGGATATTTGCGTGAGAAGTGAGATCCCAGATATTGTCTTGTCTGCGCAATTATTATCAACACAAAAACATCAGCACCGCGTCTTTGGATCTTGTCGAATCTAGAGAACTCGGCAGCCCGTGGCATGAAAGGATTATAAACTTCGTCAGTGCATAATTCAAGTTAAGAAAGTTCCAACGTAAATTGAACGAGTTTAACAAGTTATATGCGAAAAGGCTTGCAGTAACTTCCTTATCATGCGACATAACAAGGCAAGAAGCTTATTCCAAACAAAGGACATATAACAGTCTAATATCTTTTACGTACAAAATATCAGTTTTTCCCTATCAGAAACTTTTCCTGTCCTAACCGTAACCACCTCCTCAGGGATGAAATTTCATTTTCCGTCCATTAATTCTTCTTTTATCAGAGATCTAACTAATTTCTCATCCGTTTGATCTCTGATCCGGCACATCAATTTAGTAGACTCTTCCGCTTCTATCGTTTAGTAAATTCGATTTGCGGTCTCTCCAATCACTGATATTCACTTTCTCGATAGCTTCAAACAGGACAGATTCTATGATCTAATGTTCACTATTAGAGGATACACTGTACGAAAAAAAAGTAATTCAGTATACTTGCGATATCTCTTATCTCGTATCTGCAATAAATCAATAAAAAAATATTCTCGTACAGAGTGACCACTCAAGTCTCAGCGAAAATTCCCGGTGTACAACTTCAAATTGCAGTTTTAAGTTATATAATTTTAATGTCATGACCATAAAAATACGATAGTATTTAAAAATAGAATATTCAAAACTGTAAAATTTCACGGCAGTATAACCTTCTAACTTTTTACACACATTCGATAATTTCAAAATTAGACAATCAATAAATTTAGAACATTTCAACATATACAATTCCAATACAAAAGCTATGTAAGTTGAAAATTTTTTATTGATAAACCTTCAAACATATACACTTTTAGTAAAAAATTCGACAAATTAAAAACGAAGCACTGAAAATCGCCTGCAACTATTAATACGAATATCAATTTGAAATTGGCCAATTATTATTAATATTTGAAGTTAAATTTGTAATTGCTAATTTCAAAGACATTTCAAAATTTGAAATTTATTTATGCACTTTTAGTTTTAAATTGTTGAATTTCTAACGTTCTGAATTTATCTTATCGAAAATATCTAAGAAACAAATTTTCATTTAAAAATAGCAATTTTAAGGGGTCAGCCAATGGGAAGCAAATTTATTTTCTTCCACTTTCCGCTCATTTTTCTCTTAAAACTTCTAATCTACTAATTTCTATCATTTCAAGGCTTCATTTGTTAATTATTTGAATTCAAACGCGGGTAATTAACATTTGTACAATTTAAAATGTTTCAACCCAAATATATTTAATTTTTGATGTTTTTAGTTTCAAATGGTTTAATTAAAAACGAGCTTAATTGAAAATTGTGTAATTTCAAGCCATTGAAATTTCTAACCGAAAATTTTTAATGTTTTAATGAAAAATATTTCAACGCTTTTAATAAGTTGAAAGTTCTTCTAGTTTAACTTATTCAAAGTGCTTCACTTCAATCTTAAAAGTATAATATTATATTATTACCATTAAGACTTTTCATTTTAAATAAGGCCGTTTCAATTTCAAAATCTATCAAATTTAAATTTTTCAATATTGAATGTTTCAAAACTTAAAATTGTTCTACGATTTGTCAAAAACACGACCGAAACTTTCATTTCTCTAGATTTGGACGAAAGTAAATAATATATGAAATGAAATTAATAATTGGATCATAATTATTTTGTTTAACTGGCAGTAAAGAAATTGAACGAAAGTTTCGGCCAGATCCCTGTTATTTATTATGGTTTTTGATTTAAAACTTTTAAATTTGTAATATTTGGGTTCAGAATTATTGAAACAATATAATTCTTGTTATTAATCAATTTTGAACGATTCGAACGAAACAATTTTTTATGTTTCAATCCAAAAATATTCCTGTTTAAATGCTTTCAATTCAACTAGTGGAACTCACAGGCATGCGAAACGAAGAAATTAAGAGTGACAATTGTCATATTCAAACCTTAAAAATCAAATCATTCTTTAAGACTTGCAAAACTGAAGAATATTAAATTTCAAAAATATGGAATATTTCAATATGGAGTCATGTTCGGTTAAGTCGGTATAAAGAATCAGGGTATGGTTACTCCGTATATGTGATCAAGTCCGTTTTGATCGATTTTGACATTTTGTAATAAAATCAACAAGCAAGCCATTCTGCAGAATTTAAGAAAATATTATGAAATTGTATGCAATAATTCATGAGAAATAACGGAAATTAAAATTAGTCACTTTCTTCGATTTTCATGTTATACATTTACCTAAATACTAATGCAATTAAATAAAGTAACGTATTCCGTAAATAAAAATAAAAATGTATTTGATGCTTCATATACTACACTGAATTAATTGGTCTCAACACTCATTTGTTTATTACCCTCCTAGTATTTTTTCCAATTTTTTAATCGATCATAAAGGCTCTTCTACACCTTCCGTCAATCGGTCGTCGACCGACCAACATATTTCGGAATCTCCATTCACAACTTCGGAAAATTTAGTTAAATCTAGTAATATTTTAGTTATCTTCTGAAACTCACTTAAAGATTACTAAAATATTACTAGATTTCACTGAATTTTTCGGAGGTGTGAATAAATATTTCGATATGTTGGTCGGTCGATGACCGCTTGACGGAAGGTGTAAAAGAAGCCATAAGTAAATGATACTTTTTAGGCTCACCTAAAAAGTTACCAAAAGACACTTGATTCCTTATACGCAGCATCCCGAACCTTATTCCTTATACAGATCAGTCAGAATAAACCATTGAATTTCCTACTCAAAACTTAAAATGTTAAGTAATTCCAAATTTAAAGGGCTTACAACAATCCCACATAGCACACTTCCCGAAAAAACCTGGTCTTTTCTTGGGGCTTGGTCCAAGTGGCCGTAAGAAAAAGCCAGGTCGGTCCCAGGTTTAGACCTATGCTTAGACCTAGGTTAAAACGTAGGTTCGTGTCCGCCTAAATTTCTTTATTGAAAAAAATTGAATTCATTTTTACGTGAATTTTACAAAGAATGTAATATTGTTAACAAAAATAGTATTAACTTAAGAATCCATCGCAAAATTGATAATTTCATAAAATTTTATAAAAATATAATTTTATCATGCTAAAAAGTGACAAATGATTTTATTGTGTTCTTCAAATTCTTTTCCCATAATTTCCGAGAAAGCTATAAATAATTGAATTATTTATTATTCTTTAACAGAACAGCTATCAAAGAATTTCAAAAAC
>CAKNWT010256601.1:0-10811 GCA_932066315.1 Andricus coriarius
TCGGAGAAAAGTCAGGAATTTTGAAAAAAATTACGCAAAAGTCAGGGAGTTTCTACAAAAGGCACTTTAAGTAAATTTCAAGGATAATAAATTGAAAAGTTTTAATTTTGAATCTGAATTTGTTTCATTCAGTTTATAAGAATTTCTATGTTAAAAATGTTACAAGATTGAGATTCTGGTCTTTGAATATTAATGGTCAGGGAAAAGGAAAATTTATTTGCCTGTATTTCTATTTATTTTTTTTTTGTTGCAGTTGCTTCCTCTTGACGATTATATTTTAAGTTAAAAAATTTATAATCTAGTTGAATTTTCCAGCATTTTGTTTAAAAGTCATATATTTTGGTGGAAAATTCAACTATTTTGTAGAAAATTAGTCTTTTTTGTATGAATATAACTGTTTTTTGTTTAAAATTAAAATATTTTTTTGTTTAAGTATCTACTATTAGATTATTTGTTAAGAATCCATCTTTTTTGTTTGAAAATTCAACTACTTGGGTAAAAATTAATTGTTTTGGTTGAAGACTTATCTTTTTATTTAAAAATTCGTGTTTTTGTTAGAAAACTAATCTTCTTAGTTAAAAATTTCCTCTCTTTTTTGTTGGAAATTTTAACTGTTGGGTTGAAAGTTGAACTACTTTGTTCAACATTTTTTTTTTCTTTGAATATTCATAATTTTAGTTAAAAATTCGTCTCTGCCTGAAAATTAAACTATTTTATTGAAAATTCGTCTTTTTGGTAAAAATTTAATCTTTTTTGATTGAAATATCAACTGTTACATTTTCTGTTGAGAATTCCTCTTTGTAGATTGAAAATTCAACTATTTTGTTGAAAATTCAACGATTTTCTTAAAAAGGTATCTTTTTTTGGTCGATAATTCAACTTTTTTTGTTTAAATTCGTCCTTTTAGATTGAAAATTCATGTTTTATGGTAGAAAAATCATCTTTATTGCTTGAAATAAATTTGAAATTTTTAAATTTTAATTTGAAATATTTTTTTTTGTTTGAAAGATTCTATGTTAAAAATTTTGCAAGATTTAAATTCTGGTTTTTGAATATTAATGGTCAGGGAAAATGAAAAACTGGGCAGGAAAAAATCGGGTATAGTCAGGGAATTTTGAAAATTATGTTATGCGGCCACCCTGAAACAATCAATTATCTTTCAAATTAACGTCTTCCTAATCAACAAATTAGACTATTTTATCTACATTTGATTATTTCAACCCACTCTCTGCATCTCTTTAATTCCTTTTTATAGTTGAAATGGATATTTTGAATTCAGATATCCCACTATAATATAAACTAATTTAGATTTACAACCATTGCTAAGTACCCCGAGTCTCAGTGACCCTCAGAGATAGCGACGAGACGTAAAAATTAAATATAACCGAGCATCAAACATCCGCTACCAAAAAAAAAAACTTGGCAAAAATTTGACGGTGACTTTTTCGGATTTCGCGGTAGGCACCCTTCATCATCAAACAATCGAGGTTGGAAGCGAGCTTCTTCTTCCATCCGGGGCTTCTCTGACTGACGACAATGTGAGGCAGAAGCTCAACGCAGGGGCAATTCTCGTAGATGGCAAGGAGGAATTACCCCTGGACTACGAACCCAACGATGACCTCAGGAACGAAGGAATCGAAAGAATCGTTTTCGAGGATGAAGAGGACGACCATCTCTCTCCACCAAAACGTGAAGGGAGGACCAATCATGATCTTCGAGGCTATGGAAGCGACCGTGAAGATGCTTCTAGAAAAAATCGAAACAAGACTGACGACGAGTTCAGCGGTGGCAGAGACAAAAATGCAAATTCGAAATTGCTGCGATCACAGAGTTGCACTCACAGACAGAGTGCCACCCTCCCAAGGCCACGAAGACGACGAGCCTTTTCCGGAAGCTTCTCCGAGAATCCTCTTCCTCCTCATCGTGTCACGACTGATGGAACAGCGATCTACTATTGGTGCGAGCTCCCGCGCCGCCCCGGCTCACAGGGTAAATTCTTCCCCGCATAAACCTCTTTGATCAGCATCCTTAATCAAATTATACAGAGAGTGCATCTCGCCGATTATTCATGATAACTTCAGAATCAGCCTCGAATTTCACCACTTGAAGGGTCCCGGGGCATAAGGGCGTATATGCCAAAAATCGAATTTTACAGGAGAGACATAAAAAGGGCCGTCCATGAACTACGTTACCAATTTGTGGGGTGGGGGTCAGTGGAAGTATGTTACGAACTTAGGTAACCTGTAGTACGTTTCCGGATGATAAATTTTAATAAAGTTTGCGAATTTTGCGAAATAATGCCCTGCAACGGTACAGGTCAGTGATAACTCAATAAGATTGAGAATCACTTTTATATTTCAGACTTGACACTCTTTCCCCTGTTCCCCTCTTTTGTTCCTTTTCTAAAGAATTGAACCATTGGGTGCAATAACAGCCTATTTTTATTTTTACAAGCCTCTTTTTTTTATTTGTTCTTTATGAAGTTACGTGAAAAACAAGTGGCTTCTGAAAATACAGGTGGCCTGTTATTACACCCAACCGCTGAATATACTTTTTTTCCTGTTTTCAAGAAACATCTTTAATTTTTTCTGGTTGAAAATTCTACTATTATATTTTTGTTGGAATTCATCTCTTTTGGTTAAAAAACAAACCTACTATTTGGTTAAAAATTTAATAATTTTGTTGCAATTGCAACTATTTGATTGAAAAGCAATCTTTTTTGCTAAAAAATTTAACTACTTGGTTGAAAGTTGAACTACTCTGTCAAAAATTCATTTTCTTAGTTGAAAATTTATCTTTTTGGTTGAAAATTCGTTTCATTTTTGGTTAAAAATTTGTCTTTTTTAGTTGAAAATTCAACTATTTGGTTGAATGTTGAACTTATTTGTTGAAAATTAATTTTTTTTTAAGGTTCATAATTTAAGTAGAAAATTCATTTCTTTTGTTGAAAATGAACTATTTTGTTGATAATTTGTCATTTTTGGCAGAGAATTATTCTTCTTGATTGAAAATTCACCCTTTTTGGTTAAAAATGCAACTGTTTGCTTCAAAATTAATCTGTTTTGACGGAGAAATCTATTATATTAAAAATTCTTATTTTTTGTTTGAAGATTCATTATTTTTGTCGAAAAGCCTACTATTTGATTGTAAATCACCTTTTTTGTATAAAATTAAACTTTTTTGTTGAAAATTCATATTTTTGGTTAAAAACTGAAAATTGAACTATTCCTTTTTTTGGTTGACAACCTATCTTTTTTAGTTACATATTCAACCATTTAGTTAAAAATTCATCTTCGTAGGTCAAAAATTCAGTTATTTTGTTAACAAATGAACTATTTTATTGAAAGTTTGATTATTTTGTTGAAAGTTTAATTATTATGTTGAAAATTCAACTATTTTATTAAAGTCATCTTTTTTGGTCGAAAATTTAACTGTTTTGTTAAAAATTCGTCATTTTGGATTAAAAATTCATCTTTAATTTTTAAAGAGTCACCTTTTTGTCTTGAAAATTTAACAATTTGTTTAAAAGTTAACTATTTTTTGCATATTCGTCTTTTTTGCTTAATAGTTCAACTGTTTAGTTCTAAATGCAACTTTTTGATTAACAGTTAATTTTTTTGTTTGAAAATTGGTCTATTTGGGTTGAAAATTCATTTATTTTAGTAGAAAATACTTTTTGGTTAAAAATTCAACTATTTTGTTGAAAATGCTGATATTTTCATATCTTTAATTATTCTTCATTCATTACCGAAGCTTATAGTTCACCACACGGTCACGTAGGTATATTGACAACTAAACTCACTATGAACGCGAAAAACGCAGAACAAACGTAACGTATTTTATGGACGGTCCCAAAAAATCCAAGAAAAACTCTTGTCAAAAGCACGGCGCGTCCCAAAACACGCCGATTTTAACCCAGAAAGAGTAACATTACTTTTTTATTTTTTTATTTAAAAAAAATCAAGAAATAACTTTCAAGCTATTACTATCTCTTGCAACTATCGGCAAAAAAAACTCTTGTCAATGAATGGAGCGTGTCAAAAAACGCAGACCTGACACAACTTTTTCTTTTTCAATTAAAAAAAAAAACAGAAAGTACTTTTGAGCTATTACCTAACTTTATTTGAATTTTGAAAAGAACAGGCAAAAAGAAGTAATCACTTTAAGAAAAATACCAAACGTTGATTTTGACCCACTTCTCATTCGAACTGGGCCATAATCTTCTACAGAGACATGATTTGGGTCAAAACAATTGTTTTTAGTCAATAAAACTCATTTCCAAAATTTGGCACTCATGCCCCGGGACCCTTCACTTGTGGAACGATTCGGATTTTAAGATTGAGGGCTTTTGTCAATGAAAGCTTGAATTGAAACTAAAAGGAAGATTTTTTAATTAATAATTTTCTGATTCTTCAGTGCGATATTATTTCAGTACCTGATTGGCAGGAACGAGCTACGATACAAAAAAAGCTTGGGTGATCTTCACTTGGCTGGTTCGTTTTCTAACTTTTTACTTTCAAAACCTTTTTTCGGTCGGACAGTATCTTCTGTTCGTTTTTTTTTTATTTCAAAATTCAAACAAAATTTCCTATTGGTTCAAAAATTATGGAAAATTTTTCGTATGTACAGTTTGTGCTAGTGAACAGTAATAAAAAATGATATAAAAAAAAAATGTGTTCAATTCAGAATGTTTTGAAAATATGCTAAAACCAAGTTGTTTTTTTACGTAAATGCACACTCTTTTGGAAAAAATTGAATATGTCGAACACTGCAAAAATGTTCTTTTCATGAAAATAAAATAATAGCATGTTTCTTCGCTTCAAGCTAAAGAAATTTCAGGCTCGACATATACAGCTTTTGCCAAAGAATTTGGTATTAAACTCAATCTAAAGAAACTTGTTCTTTGCACATTTTTAAAAACTTCTAAATTAAACAAAAATTGTTTGAAAATTTATTATTACTGTTCACTAGCAAAAACTGTAGATACAAAAAATGCTCAGTAATTCTTGAACCAATAAGATATTTTTTTAACTTTCAAAATTTGAATTTTGTAATGCAAAAAACGAACAGAAGATTTTGCCAGCTCGGAAAAAAATTTCAGGTGAAAGGTGGTATGGTTGGGCACATTTTTTCGGGGTATTACAATTCGATCAGAAAAAAGTGGAAGACGAACCGGCTTTTACGAATTGATACGAATTTCTATGAATTGATTTTTCTACTAATCAAAATATCATGATTATGATTCTAGACAAGAAATTTAATTGTTCGTAAATTAGTCTGCACGATCAGCAGAATGTGTTGAAACTGAATTATTGAATTGACTGGATCTCAGATTAATATTAGCCCCTCTGGAGTATTTTGAAAATTCAAAAATTACCTCAACATTGTTTGATCTTGTATATTTAAATACCCCAATTATTTTCACCAAATTTTATATATATATATTTTTTATTTCCTCAGACTCAGTATAAAAATCATAGCATCTTTTTTTGCAGTGAAAACATGATCAAATTAATATTTATCATTTTTATTATAAACTTTGATAAAAGTGTATCTTTTAGTCACAACATAAAAAATGTAATGCCAGATATGATATTTTAATCCATTGAAAAAATAATACTCAAGTTCATTGTTTTCTAACATAAAATTATATCTAAAATTATTATTAATGTACTCTGTTGTGAATAATAATGTAACACATTCTCTCGTCATTTTCTGTTCTTTTAATCTTCAGGCCAAACCAATATATCGCAATAATCATATGAAAAGTTTCAAAAAGAGAATTTTATGCATCTTTTAAGCAAAATGTTGGATAAGTTTGAAGAAGATGAATAATTATGAATGAACACTTCAACAATTTATTCAATAATCCCATCATTCTCATTGTCAAATTCTTTATTCTCACAATTTGATCAATTTAATGTACGGATAAACTTTTCTATTCAAGTGGTCAATTTTTATAAGTGAAACTTGTACTTTTCACAGGCCTTTCAACAGATTTTTTTGCATATTTTTTTAATATTATTAGGACAGGTTTCAACAAAACCTCTTCTAAAACATATTACATGGTTTAATTAACAACTGCATCATTTGGTTTGGTTTTAATGAAATTAATAAGAACTTTTTTTTTGTTTGCAAAATTGACCAAAGATTCAGATAAGCCTATCCTCCACGGGAAAATTTTATAGTTCAAACGGAAAAATAATAAAAAATCAAATCAACGAAACTAAAACATATGTGAAAAAAGTAATTTTTATTGGAGAAATGATATAAGTTGGCATCCTAGTTCTGGAAAAGTATAAAAATTTGAAAACAACTTCTGCTATTAATTCCATAATTTTTATTTCAATTAGGCCTTTCAATTCTTTATAATTTTAAAGTAAACCGTAAAATCGATATAAATTTAAAACTTTTGTCAAAATTATTCGTATTTGATTGTTCTATATTCAGACTTCATTAATAATTATAGTCAAAATAAATTTTGCTGATATTTATATTTAAAACCAATGTTTAAATAGTCTTCAATAAAATCTTTTTTTTTAGTCAACTTAGGAATGAATATGAAATTTCATAGCAAAAAAATGTGTTTTTAATTTTTAGAAACCATATTTAAAAATTGAAAATAATTGAGTTTTGGTCTTTGTGGGTTTATCTTTTTTTCCAACGCTCGGGGATTTTAATAAGCTGAATTTGTTCAACAAAAATTTGATAAATATTCAATCAAAACAAATAAAGTGACTTAAAAAAACAGTGAGTCACTGAGTATATACACATATATTTGTCTTTTTTTCGTGGAACTTCAGTGAATATATATCTTGACAAAAATATTAAGTTACGGTCATGAATATAAAATAATTTAATAATTATAATCCTTTTTTTCCAGTCAACAAAATTACAGGCAGACCAGAAAAAAATCCATCATTTCTTTTCTTACATTGTTTTTCTTAAAATGGTAAGAATAACATGAAAGTGGAATTAAAACCTATTTTCAGACTTGCATTCCGTTTCCAATCAAAGAAGGTCGCGAAATTGAAATTATGCAAAAAAAATTTTATTTTGATGCAAGCTTTCACTTACAAGTAAAAGCCAAAACTTTGTTACTTTACGATATGTTAACAAAATCTTCATTCATTTTAAATCGTGTGCAGTTGATTATTTCTAGAAGGGTTTCTTGGTATTTAATTAGTCGTTCGTGTGTATATATATGTATATATATTTTTTAAATATTTATTAGTAAATGTGTGTGAGTGTGTGTACGTAATTATTCAGCTTAATGAACTTCCATTTTAAAAATTGCTTGAATCAGTCGTTTATGCTTCTAAAATCGTTCTAATCAATAAGAAAATATAAGAAATGTTCTAAATTATTTCATCTTACTTTGCTTCATTTGCACCTCTTTCTCAATTAAATAAATTGTTGTACATACCATACAAATTGCTTTTCGCTATTTTTTTATATATATAATTGCGACAAGAATCATATAATATATATTATTTAGTTTAGATTTTCATAATCTCGTAAGGTCTTTAAAAATTACAAAAAAAAATATTAACACTTGGTTTTTAATTTGAATTTTAAAGGCTTTGCGAAAATATATTATAAACCTTTTTTATGAAGTTTTTAGTTAAAGGTATCCTCTGTCACTTCTGACAGAATTGGACGACGGGGCCTATAATCCTCTATGGACAATGCGAGGTTTCACGCAAACTTTTCACTTCTGGAAGGAGACGAAACGAGCCCAGTCCGTCCCTTTGAATGCATTCCTCACTTATATTACTCTTCCCTGGTGGAGTATAGCTAAAGGTATTTTATTTCAATATTATTCTTCAAGAATCTTAATTCTTGTTCACAGGGAAAAAATTAGGGTAAAGAAAAGGATTTCAGAGTTTTATTTCGGAACTTACAAGGGGAACCTTGTCCCTTGGGAATTATGTTTGGCTTAAAACTCCTCCCAGTAATAGGTCATTACCAAACTTGTAATATTCTAATGTAACAAGATGCTATTTTCAGCCATTCTTGATAAAAACGGCTTTAAGAGATCTACGCATTTTGCATGGACCGCGATGCGAGAGTTTTTCAACTCCCGGTTAGATCAGGCGGCAGCACTCCGAGTTTGTAAACGGAATTCGACTCCTGCTGCCGGTATTTTTTGCCAATTTTTTTTCATTGAGATTTTTTTTTGCAATTGACTATTAAATTTATTTAAATCCAGCCTCAATATTCATTTTTAATCATTTTTTTTCATATGAGAAAATTGGGGTTTTCAACCCTTATCACTTTTGAAGCCAATATTTCAAGGACAAAAGAATGCCGCGGCATCTTTGAACAATTTTGATTCCTTATACTATCTTTATATTTGAATATTTATTTTATTCTTATTATACTATTTACACAAGAACTGCAATTTAAGGCCGACTGATTTAGCTCTTTCTAGAACTGCTGGCCCACGCAGTTTCTCAGCGCACAAGCAGTGTCAACAATGCGTCGCCACCAGTAGCGGGGCGATAAAAGCGGGCACTACCCTCCGTGGATAATTGTATCAGCTGTTAGCATACGCGTCAGTTAGTTTGCAGTGTTTAGCGAGGTATCTCGATTTCGGTAGTGTTGAAGTTTAAAATTTTATATTTATTAGACGAAAAAATGGACAAAACTCAAAAAAAAAATTTACTACGGAGAAAAATGCAACAGAAATGCTTCAGACGGCCCTGACTGTTTACGTTTCCAACGACGAATTTAGTGTCACGGCCACTGCGAGGCAACCCCCCAAAAAACTGGCCTTATATTGGAGTTCTTGTCTATACATATTTTCGTTTTATCTCATATGAAAATAATAACAAACAAAATATAAATGTTTAATTGAACAAAGAAAAAGGAGAATTTTCTATTTAAAAAATCTATTCTTTTAGTAAAAGTGGGAAAGGTTGAAACCCCCAATTTTTTCATATGAAAAAAAAGTTAACATGAATATTTTTGCTCGATTTAAATAAATTCAATAGTCAATTACGATAAAAAAGAATTGGTAAAAAATGCTGGCAGCAGGAGTCGAGCCCCGACTTTCTGCTTACAAATTTAGACCGCTTCCGCCTGATCTAACCGCGAGTTGAAACACTCTCTAAACGCGGTCCATGTAACTTGCGTGGAGTCTTGTAAAGACGTTTTTCTCGACAATGACTGAAAAGCACATCCTATTACTTCAGCATATTACAAGTTTGGTAATGACCTATAACTGGCAGGAGTATGAAACCGAACAAAATCCCAAAGGCTGAAGGTTCCCCTTGTTATTTCTGAATTTCAATTTATTGCATGCCATTGCAGGAAAGTAAATTTTGTAATAAAAGTTTTCGGTTTGAATTTACAAAATATTTATTTTTTTTTAATTTTGTTACTCATAACTTCAAAATCTTACAATATGTCAATACAGTATTAATAGAGATATTTCCAAAAACGCGAATATTTACAATTCATGACGCAGAAATTTGGGTTGTATCCAAAATTTTAGTACTCAGAATTTCTAAATTGGAAATTCAAAACTAACCGAATAAAAAATTCTTTAAGTTCAAAATATTTTTCATTGAAAATCATTCAAATTTGAATGCTTTAAAATTGAAAGTTTTTAAATTTCTAACATGAAAAATAGAGAACTATAAATTGTATGATTGAATCGATTAACTTATTAACAAATTGATCACCTTTTTCACCTATTTGGAAAATATGTCACCTTTTTAACCTATTTTGGAAATTTCTCGCTTTTTTAGACTTTTTCAATTGTTGATCTTTGAATTATTATTTAAAGTAGTACAGGAATTTAATTTTTCTTTCATGCATCTTACAGAACTTTTAGTTTTCTTTTTAAATCAGCGAAAAATTCTAAAAAATTAGGAAACCCGTGGCGATTTTTTTCGGAAATATTGAAATACAATTTATTCAAAAACCCTAGTCATTTTCTATTCTCAGATTTTATTTTAGGGTGGATATTATTTAATGAGATCTTATCGATTTCATCTAAATTTTATCTCCCCTTCAAGGGGAGAGAGATAACTAAAATTCAAGTTTACAACAACAAAAAATGACCCTAGGTACGAGAAAATTTTGCAGAACAAAATTATTTCTCTTAAAATGTTCTAAAAATAAGTCTCTTGACACTTTTTTCTAACGGGTTGTGTTGCAAATTTTTACTAGATATAAATAAAACCGGTTAACATAGTATTTTTTAAATAATGAAATTTCATTTCATGCTGATGTTAAAAAAACTTGCACTCAATTTTTTTCTCTAAATGTCTATTTTTGATGATAATCTGAAACACATTTTAACTTATACTCAATTTGTCTTAAATTGTTGTTTTTCGCATTATTCTTTCATAAAAATATCTTATCATCAGTCATAGAATGATGTCATTGAATCGTATTATTTTTCAAAAAATACTATTTTATCCTATATTATTCACATTTGAGTAAAAAAATGGGTAAGTGAGACAAAGAGAATCGTCAGCAGACTATTTTTTAGGTATTTTCAAAAGGAATGAAGAACAAACAGTTAAATACCTGCATTCGTTGAAAAAATACCGTACTTTAAAGTAAAATTTTTACAGCGTTTTGATATTAATGTACGTCATTAGTTTTAGGAGTTAAAATACTCACAACGTTATCAAAATTAAATATTCACCGGATTCAGGAAAAAAAAAACTAAAAGTTCAAAATTTTGTTATCAACTCTGTAAAAAACGTGTCGTTTGATTTCCGTGAAAATAATTCGGTGGGAATTTTTCGTATTTGGTAACCATATAGTGTGACGTGTTCAATAAATAGAAATGT